>BOPP01000007.1:2217361-2229308 GCA_017312745.1 Gryllus bimaculatus | reverse complement strand
GGGTGCGGTGCGGGGCGGTGCGGGGCGGGGCCCAGCGTTCCACGCGGTAGGATAGGTAGAGAATGGAGACAGGGAGTACCAAGAGAGAGAAAGGGTGATACGAGGCAGTAGTAGAGATGAAGGTGTCGCTACTAGTGGCATGCGCTGTGCTGGACGTGGTAGTGAGCTGAAAGTGGCAGTGTACTTCAAATGGTGCAATGCCGGAAGTGGTGGTGTGCAAAGGTCACATTCGTAGGTGAAACCTTTCGAATTACTATTGATATTATAGAAAAAATTAAACGAAATAAAACTATGCGAATTCTTTATCATCTATCAAAATAGTAATTCGGAAATGTATTGTTCGGAAATAATTTAAGGTAAAAATTAATTTTCATTGTCCGAGAGAAAAAAAAAGACAAAAGAACAGGTGGTTCACACAAAACCAAATATTGCGTGAAATGTGGGCAGGGCTACATTTGCAACCTGTAGTTGCAAAGTTTTGCAATAAATGTGGCAGCCGTATAGAATTAAATATGAATTTCAACACATTTGCAACAATCTGATTCACTTTATTAACATTAAAATGAATCATTAATATTTTTAGGAACGAAAAATGATTAGAAAAATTCCTGGCATTGAATTCGAACCAGAGATGGAAAATTTGAAGAATACGACAACTCGACAGCTCTTCCTGCCCTTGATAAAAAAGAAAATTCAAATAATGGCTCAACGAGCCACCATTTAGACCTTTGCAAGATAATATGTTTAAAGTCAATTTCCTTCTCGTTTTGAACAAATACACAAGAGCGCCAGAGAAGCAAACTACGAAACTTCGGAAACTGGAACAAAGTTTACTTTCCAGCACAAACGTTCCACGTTCAGAATGAATGAAAACTTTGTGTAAATGAAATATTTTGTAATAAGCACTCATAATTTGGTAGATAATGAAACATATTTTAGCAACAAAAATTGGGAAAGAGAGCTTAAGGCAGATTGGAAACTCAAGCTCGCAAGAAAAGGCAGCCAGATTTCGAGCAGAAAGAAACGTTTCTTCATGTCAGACTGATTGTCGTAATCTCTGAAGTCCGTTTCTCTCGCTAGTTCCAAGAAAGGCACCTTCTTTGTATGGAAGCAGAAGAAAAGGGAAAGAAAATTATATTGGGAAAAATCAGACTCGACAGTGAGATTGTTGTCTTACAAGTTTCGTTGAAAAACCATTGCGATGAACACGAAGAACCCTCAAAAAAATTCGAGAAAAAGGAAACGGTAAACTGTTGTTGGCGAACTGTATTATTTTTTTGGTAATCAGGATAGTATCATACACTTCTATTCAATGTCCATTGATGTTTTACTGGAAATGCGTTTTAGGAATATAGTTCCATAAATCATTACATTATTTCGGACATTTGTAGCTCGTTCACAAACAATCCAATTTGGCCATATGCATTATACACAGATGAGGAAAGTATAGCAATGTACAGCAGGAAATGAATCGCCGCTCAAGTCAAACTCTTTTTATTCATGCAAAGCTCGATCGCGTGTTGGCGCAAAGGGCCATATGCCACCTTCCGCTTTAATAAGTAACCCAAATGACAGGAGGAAGGCTACGTAATTATGCAGCAGTTTCTCTTGAGAAGGAAGGGAGGGGGTGAGGCGACACTTGACGAAAGGCAACGGGTAGAAAAGGAACGTGAACGAACACAGTGGATGGATTAGACGGAAGCGGATTGACGGGGCAGGGTGGAGCAGGGTAGAAATCAGCGGAAAAAGTGTGAAACTCATAAACGACAAATAAATTTCTGATTCTGAAATAGTAAGGGATTTTGAGAAGACAGAGGAATAATTAGAATAATATGGTCGTTTATGTGGAGACGGTAATTGCACATTATCAGTGATAAGTCGAATTCGCAGAACGAATATCGTCCAGGCCACTGCAATCCTTTTTTCCGAAATGAATGAGGGTAAAATGAAGAAGCAACTAAATTTGAAGCTAGCAACACGAAAATGGAAGTAACCGAAATGCCGGAATAAGACGAGCAAAAAGGGACATACGTGGCCTTCCTATACGTGTGTCGGCAAAGCACATTTTTTAACATTAAATATTAGTATCGACAGCGGAAAACGACATTAATTAACCCACCCAGTGTACGTTTGCGACACGCTCCGTGTTCGGGTAGCTACCGTCCCGAGCACAAAAAACAGCATCCGAGCGAGAAGGCTCGCCGAAACAAGAGGAACGACCAGCGGCCACGTACACTCGGCACCTCGACGACACGGGCGGAGGAAGGAGCGAGGGAGAGGACGTGAGAATCCTCACGGCGGCGGCGCCCTCAAGCCTCGGAATTTGCACTTCGCGAATCAGCCGTTTTTCACGTCAGCGCGCCCAGCCACCGCCGCCACCACCCCGTCCTCCTCAGTGGCCCTAATGGGACGCGAGCTGCAATTTGTCTCCAGCCGCCTGCGCCCCGCGGGGGTGAGGGCACAGCGGCGCGGGGCTGGACTCGGGTGGGAGGGGAGGGGCAGGGTTCGGAGTGGGGGGGAGGCGCGTGGTGCCGGAAGAGGCCGCAAGTGGACACGGAGAGGAGCGGTGTGGGGACAGAGCAGGCGGGGAGGTGGAGTGAGGACGGAACAGGAGAGGAGCGGGGTGGGGCGGGGTGGTGGGCGGGGCGGGAAGAGCGGGAGTGGTGGTCAAATTGGTCACAGTGGGATGGGGAGGAATGGAGGCGGAACGAAGCAGGAGGTGGACGAGGATGGAGACAGAGCGGAAAAGGGACAGGGGGTGGAAAGGACTGAAGTGAGACTGAGCGAGGTGACGGTCGGAATGAGGCTGAGTGGCGAGTGGAGGGAGCGGTTAAAATCGGTGAGGGCAAGGCGGAGTGAATTGAAGGAGTGCAAGTGGAGGGGCGACGGGGCGGGGGGAAGGACGAGGTGTAACGAGCGACTTTAGCTCAGTAGAGCGGGTGTAGCGGCGAGGGGCGGGGCGGGTCGGGGTGGGGCGGGGATGGCGGGGAGCGGCGAGGTGGGGCGGGGCGATCAGTGCGGGGCAAGGCGGAGTGGGTCATTGGGGTGGGTAGGAGTGGAGGCGGGGCGAAGCAGTAAGGGTAGTGCTGAGGCGGAGGGGGGGGGAGAAGGGAGGGGTTCAGGTTGAGACGCACGCGCCGCAGAGTGATGCAGTGCGCCAAAAGGAGGCGCCACCCGTCTCAGGTTCTTGGACATCGCGTTCTCGCCGTCGTTACGACACCGGCCTCGTAGTTCCCGCGTCTCCGTCATTCGAATAACTGTTCCTGCGATGCATGCAATATTTCTCAGACGATAATAATTCTCGTGGCGACAAATGAAGTAGGCATCTTCATGCCGCCCATTAATCCACAAATACAATCCTAAGTACATACTGACAACTTTCATGTAAGTTGGAGAAAAAAAAAGAGAGAAAGAAAAAAACAAACAATTATTACTCCTGCGGGCTAAAGATCTCGCTCTCATTCAACAACGTAGAGATGTTTTCACTTTTTAACATTCTAAAGAAAATATGAAAGGTAAATTATTGCAAAAACGCACCCTTTCTGCAGAAATTAGCACCTTGCCCACACCTGCAGGGTGTTCCAAGAAAGTCCCATAATTTGTGCATAAATTCCGTTCATCCGTCAAACTGCTAACAAAATTATTAAGCCATAAGAGAATATATATTTAGAGTGTTTATCAAATATACAGTGTTGCCACGTGGTGACGACAACCAAAAAATAAGTAAGTATCCACGTATAAGAGGGAATTGACAACAATAATATATCCTCCTGGACTTCCAATTAGTTTGAATCACAAATCAATGCTGTTGTTATAATTTACAGACTTCTAGTACCAAATAACTTACAACGTGGAACGGGCACTAATATTCATTGAAGACTATATATTAATTAATAGACGGGCTTCAATTTTACTATTTCGATAAAGGACATGACAGCATACGCATACTGATTTCAAACAAGAACCTCAATTTCCTCCAAGGAAGTTTGCAGCAGGAAAAAGAACAGAGATGGTTCCGATACCGATGGTACCGATTAAGAAACTGAGAAATTTCACTTTCTTGTCTTTCAACTCATTTTTGCATAAAAGCTGGCAACTCGAACACAGGGTCTTGTTACAATTTTTTATTACATTCTTTTTACCTGTGATTATCCACCAGATCTTTATTACAGGATTCATTGTTACTCACTCGCAAGAAATATTTCCCACGTCTTAAAGATTCTCGATTTTGTTATTTTTAAATATCTTATTTAAATTATATAAGTAGTCTATATTAAGTATCTTACAAAAGCCTAATAATTTCCACGCAACTATTTTTAAACTATCCAAAAGTCTATTCCCGCCGTAATACGGCACATAAAAGCCCCAGCGCAGCGGGGCACGTGTGCCACAACACTAAACGAAATTGCTCTCCGACAAGAGATCACAGGGGAACGAGCTTCGCTGAAGCGCACCCGCTCGCCGTGTTGACGCATATCGTCCCGACCACACGCTCGCTCACACGCTCACGCACGTACGCACACTTGTGGCGGTGGCGAGGGAAGTGGCGCTGGCGGGAGCGGTGGGAAGAGCGGAGGCGGTGGCAATGGTGGCGGAAGCGGGGGAGGGGAGTAGGCAGGGACGGTGACGAGGGCGGATGCGCTTGCGGTGGCGAGAGCGGAGCCGGTAGCGAGGGTGAAGTTGGTGGCGAGGGCGGAGGCGGTGGCGAGGGCGGAGTCGAGAGCGGAGGCGGTGGCGAGGAGGGAGGATGGCAGCGAGGCCGGAGGCGGAGGCGGCGGCGGGGGTGAGGGTGGAGGCGCTTGCTGTAGCGAGGGCGGAGGCATGGCAAGGGCGGAGGCGGTGGCGGAGGAGGGAGCGGGGGCGGGGCGGCGGCTGTAGCAGGGGAGGAGTATGGCAGGGCCCCGGGGCGCAGCGAAATAGACTGGGCGTTTAAGTGAGCGAACCCGGGGCTCCGGGACATCAAAGGGCCCAACGTCGCCGCTTCTCCGGGCTCTTTCAGCGCAGCGGCGGCCACTGAACGACCTACGCCACTTGCGAGCGGAGCCCCGCAGCTGGCGACGCCCGATACTCAATTCCGGAAATGGTATTTCCATGTAATTAGCCCACAGTTGGTTACTGGCTATTTAGAATGTGGGAAAACGATACGTTCAAATTAGTATATAAAGGGATTTATGATTGAATTTTATCATTATCTTTTCAAATAATACACTTAAGAAATAGTGGGACTATAACAGAGCATACTTCCTCATATTATTTATACCTTTTGCAATTTTCCAAAATTCTGGGAGTTCAAAGAAAATGAGACCTGCGCTAATCCTTTGGGCGTCCTTTCCACTTCGAGGACAAAGTTTAATTTTAAAAAATTGGAGCCATTTTTGAGAATTTCAAAACAAATGATGAGTATTCACGTAAATACCCCAAAATAAAAATAACCATTTCAAACTTTGGGGGTCTCCAGTTTCTTTAAATCGATCAAGGAATATTAATTTCGCAGAAATTCGGTAAACGGTTTAGGTGCTAGTGTGAACCTTGAACAAACGACAGTCTGAGGTTTAGCCGTCAATTGATTTTTCGGATATAAGGCCCAACAAAATATGGATTCTGACTAAACATGTTAGAAGAAGTAATTTACTATATAGGAATAAGATTTATCAACCTTTTCGTAAGAAGGGCCCGATAACAAGAGTTTTGCTGTCGGGAAAAATCACCCTTTTCCGGCATCGCGCGAAGTAAGGCGAGAAAGTAAAAATGATGGTTTCGTATCATTCATCAGAAAGCATCGACACAAAATCTCGTATGAGTACTAAGGCTGGATTAAGGGAATTGATACCCTGTCCTGTAATAATTCCAGCTCTGTTTAAAGACGAAAACAAAATACGTTACAGGATTATGATGTAAGCATGCGTTTAATTGCGAGGAGAGGTAAGAGCAACTTGTAGGTGAAATTTTGAGTGAACACTAATGGAATAATGTTATTATTTCTCAACTTTCACGAACTCATTCGGAATTTATCCAAAAGCGATCAGAGTTAAAATATTAATGATTTCTTATTGATCATTCAGACTTTTGCAGGAGTAGGTCATTAATGATGGGAAAAAAGTTGAAATATAAGAAGCATACGTAAAATAAGGAAGAGTGGTGGAATCAGTAATGAAAAGGATAGATGAAACGATGGACCAAAGTAAGGAGCAGCCGCTTGCAAACCACCTAAAAGCCCTTCCTCATCTCACGGTATGACCGGCATCAGAGGTCATCCAGGCGACGAAAGGAAACTCGTATGGCCCACAACAAGGCAGGCTCCAGCAACAGGCATTTCACGCGCATCACGCTCAGGTTGGCAGATCAACGGCGCAAAGGCAGGGCGGGCTCGAGTCGGGGCGGAGGAAGAGGTGAGTCATGGGACTCAGGTGGGATGGAGATCGAAGACGACGCCGAGTCGGATAGCGCAGAGGACTCGTCTTAGAAAAGACTATTGGGGAAATCTGCGGCAATGTAGATTGATTGGTTGATTGACTGTTAGTGATTCTTGGTGCGTCATCTACTAGGTCAATAGTCCCGTAAGTGTAGTGCACGTTTTGCTCGGTAGATGGCGGTGCTCTTTCCATGCTGCGTGGCAAGATACGGCACCGACCTCCCGTCGGCAAGCAGGGGTTTTCCCCAACCCGATATCTCACACCAGAGGGGCACCGCCCCAGCGGGGACAAGCTCTAAGATCCCGACTGGTCACCTGACCTGTATGGTGGTGTAATGCATGTAAGTGTTAGTGTGTGAAATTATGGGGTGAGAATAGGACGAGAAGTAGGTAGGAAAGATCGCGCGCTGTCCTAGAATTCTCCTCACAGGTGCTGAATTCAATCAGCTATGAATCCGAGTCAAAAATCCGCCGTCGTGGTTCGAACCCTAGGACCACCCTGTCAGAGTCGCAGCGGTAACGCTGGGTCCGACCTCAGCCCAGTCGGCCCGACAGCGGGTCGCAGCGAAACTCCAGCCAGCACGTGAGGCGTGACGAAGCGAGGGGGTGGGGGGCGCAGAAGCCGGTTAGAGGATGGTCCGACGGGCCGAACGGGGCGCGTCCTGTCTCGTCCCGGCTCCGCCCCGCCCCTTCCGCCACATCAGCGCCCGTGGGCGGGCGTCGGCCCTTTGACGAGGAGGCACCTCAATTGGGCCCACGCCGGAGGCAGAGGGCAGGTCGGCGTGAAATCGTCCTCGGCCTCGCACCACGCGCGGCACAGCGCCGGGACAAATGGACACGCGCGCGCGCTCCTAACGACCGAAAAACACACGATTCGCCGGGGCGAAGCCTCCACGCGAGGGAGCTTCCGGCAAAGCAGAGCAGTGTCATCGGCAGGTTTCGCGCGGAACAGACGTTACGATTTCACTTCTGCACGGCGGTGTCTACTCGAAACAAGAGCGCTTGGCCTGTGTTTCGCGTGGGCGCAAACGTATGGAACCTTTTACGAGCGGAACAATACCTCTTTTGGAACATATGGTAACCCTAATTAGAAGTATTTTCGAATAAAACAAAGAAAATTTTATTTTATCAAATTCAAACCAATAATATTTTGTTCTAAGTTTAGAACTAAAAACGTTACATGCAGAATGTGGATACCTACGAAAAAAGAAACCGTGGTCACAGGGTAGAGGTTCGTAAGGCAAACATCTTCGCTCGGAGAAAACAAGTGTTAAGATTATTGAGCAGCTATTGATGAGTGGTATGAATCTATATTTCCCAATGCTTTTTTGTAGTTAAGGAGGCAAGATTTGAATTCGGTCGTTTTACTAAAATAAAACATAGATACTAAACTTGTTGTTTCAATACTTAACACAATTTCGCCAAATATTGACTTAACAACTTTTACTTGTGATCACAGAATTTCTTATTAATCACTTTGAAAAGCATATTCGATCGTTATTTTCGCGTTCGCTGAATGTGAAAAGGTATGCCGTTAATATCCTCGCTCCCCGCGAGTGCGTACATACTTACTGCAATATTTACTGTAATAAATAATCACGCAACTTTACTAAGCGAATACTACCAGAAATTTTCTTTTAAGTATCTGCTCTATGTGATTGTGTACAAGTCTTCGCCTACGCACCGTATCCTGAGGGAGGTGACAAAAACTAAGCAATCTAGAAAACGTACATTCCACTGTAATTTTCTGAATTCCTGCAAATTAATCCTTTGAAATTCTTTAAAATATGTGAAAAAAAAGGTTTCCAAATTAAGATATTAATTCAAGCTTAGTATAGGTTGATTAATCGTCCATGTTTCTTCTGCAAATCTACGGTGCACACCCATTCGGTTTCATCCATCCATTCATTCCCTTCAGATAGGCTATTTTCATCTCCAGCATTCCGGCTTTGACGAGAGAGGGAGAGCGATCGCCCTGAGCAGCCGGGGGTTCCCCACAGGCTGGGTGACCGCACGGGTCTCTCCGCCACAACAGCGCCCCACACCGGCCCGGGGCCGCACGCGCTCAATCCCGCTGAACACACGCCCCGGGCACAAGGGGGCAGTCGACGCAACCCGCACGTCACCCGCGCCGCGCGGGGCTGTAGCCTCTGACGTCACGGCGCGGGGCAGGGCAGGGAAGTGCGGCCACCCGGAGCGCGGCGGGGAGCCACGTTGGTCTATTCCCGGAGCGAGTAACGATAGGAGAGTAGACCAAACAGCACGCACGATAATCGAGGGCAACGTAGTATATTTAATGAGAACCATGGATTCAAGTATTATTTATAAAATGTGATTTTTTTAAAACATATGTTTACTGAAAATTATGACTTCGATTGTTCAAGATTTAATACAATTTGGCTACTTTCTTCCCGACTTTATTGTTTCAACGATTGGAGCCCTTTTTCTATAGGTTGTAAATAAGGTACGATTTTTAAGGACAATCCGTGGAGGTATAAGTTCAGGCAACGCTGCCATCGAGACATTAGTAATACAATGTTTAACACTTTTACAATATTCTCACAATTGTTTTATAGACATTGCCGGAAGATTATTCAATTTCTCACACATATTAGAGGATTTCCGACATCTTGATAATCAGCTAGTCGTGGACTTCATAATCCCTTCCATATCTGAAACCTCATTTTTCTGGTATCAAATAACTCAATTTAATCTTACTTCTATGGTTCCAAATGCGACGAATTACACGATCGACCCTTTCGGCTGGTGTCTTACTTAAAGTTTTACTTCCATACAAATATTTTCTCTTTTCTTGGACAACACTACAATTTTAATCTAACATCGCACACACAGCAACACTATTTTGCAAATACTCTTGGTGTGTGTGGCTGTAGAGGAAAAATAAATGATATATTTATACTAATTTCCTCATCTTCCGTATAATATGTATTCAGTAATATGCAAACACAATTTTACTCATTAATTTCCATACTAATGAAATATCTTACGTTTAATCATTAGCTTATATTACGATTTATTGCAAATTACACCCGTTTCTAGCTGAACGTTATATTGAAACAGATGTTTGATATTTAGTTTCACACGGATGAATTTCCCTACTCCCATCCCTTTCCGTAACAGCGCATTGCGACACATGTTCTCCTGCTCTCGCCCCCCCCCCCCCACTCCCCACTTCACCCCGCGCGAACAGCCGGTTAGGACGTCTCCGACACGATAATGAGACGGCTGAGCGAGAAGCTGCTCGGGCGGGCGCGGGGCTGGCAGGAGGCGGTGGATGGGGTGGGGGTAGGGAGGAGGGCGGCCGCCGCCGCCGCCGCCGCCGCCGCAGGGGCGTGGTCACACGATCAATGCCAGCCGCCGCCGCCGCTGCCACGTGCCAGGCGGCGGGCAACGCGACGCAAACAAAAAACATCGCTGGCGCTCGCACCCGCAGCCGCGCGTCGGGTGGGGAGAGCGAACATTCCTGGAATACGTTGCCCGAGTTGTGCGCAATCTTCTTTTGCTCCCTCTCCTCCTTTTTTCTTCCTTCCTCACCTGTTCTTTCTACCCCTACCCCCGCGTTTTTCTTCCCTGCTCCAGTTTTTTCATCCCTCCACACCTCTTTTTTCATCCCTCCACACCTCTTTTTTTCATTTCTCTACACCTCCTTTTTCATCACCACCTTTTTCATCCCTTTCCGTCTAATGTTCTCTTCCCTCTCCAATTTATTTTTTATCTCCCCCCGCCTTAGTTAGTGTTTCCTCTCCACTATTTTCTGCGCTCCACCTTGTTTTTCTCCTTCATTTACCACTCTTTTTTCTCCATCTTCTTCCCATTCTTTTTTGTACATCATGGGTTGGCTGTTGCGTTTGAACAGATTATACTCCTACCTTTGTATCAATCTCCCTACGTTTCGTCTTCCTTAAGGAAAGCAGTTTTTACACCATTTCAAGTCTGTTATGTTATCTTTCAAATAAGTGGATTTTATCAACATCTATTTCGAAGCAAAATATATTAGAAATGCGATATACACCTAAAATTAAAATTTGCTTTGATATGAAAATTTGCCGATTAATTTCTGATACTTGAAAATCAATCAACAAATACGTAAAAATCATATATGTTCCTAATAATGTTTACTACTGTTTGCGCCTTAATCAAAACCAGCTAGAAAGCTTATACGCATTTAAAGGGTTTCAGTTCAAAAGCTATGTCTAATATATTTAAGCGAAATATATAATGGTTAAGAATATAATTCTAATAAAATTCACGAGTACTTTCTTTGACAGACACCTTCATCCAAGACGTGAGCACACGCTCCGTTACTCATTTAATGTATGTTCCATTTGAAGAAAAGGAACGTGAAAAACCTCCATTCCAACAGACATAACGCTTTGAGTGCTTTAGTGGAACTGTCGGAGAAAGACTTGAAAAGGAGAAAATGGAACAAACAATGCAGAAGTAGGCTGAACAAAGAGAGAAATCTGAGAAAAAAGACACAAAGTATGACAGTCCCCTTTGTTCGCGGCAGGAAAATTTAGTGGATTTGATATTAATACCGTAATACTATGCAAACACGCCACTTGAATGCAAAAGGATCTGCGTGATTTACGTCGCGTTTTTATCCAATTTCATACGTTCTATACCACACAGCCCAGAATCCACCAGCCGTTGCCGCATTTTGCGAAACAATCGGCAGAGGGGGAAGTATCATGAGACGGTGTATGTGAAAATGACAAACAATGACTCGAAAAAACCATGCAATACCTGAAAATGGCTTTTCATTCATAAAATTATACGCTCCTTTATTTTTACATTTATGAGAATAGAGCTTAAGCGAGTCAACTTTACAGGAGTATGCAGCAAAATGTGTACTTAATACAGTTGAATTTGTTTCTTGCATTATTAACAATTTACGATTTCAAGAAAATAACATTGTATGATTTCTACAAACTCAGCTATCATATTGAAACGCGCATGAACATATTATTTTCTTTTATATACGCCCGAAAATTTCGTCGTCATCTCAACGAGATTTGAACACCACATTCCCACAATGATTATCCGAATCATTCTGGCCCCTTCCCAAAGAGCTTAAACAAAAACGATGAGCATTCCCAGAACGATTCCAATCGACGGGATATAAATGTAGTTCTGAGTAGATGGGCGTATCAACGACCGTACTACTTACTAATTGTCCAAACCGATCGGCCGATCGTTATCTTCCATTGCCGAACTTGTAATGAAGCACCCCGGCCGGCATGGCAGCCAGCTTCGAGAAGGGGATCGCGCCCCCTTGAAGAGTATAGAATTCCAATGCCTAGCGGTCGTTCTGACCGGGAGCAGCATCCAAAGCCCTGCAGAGATGCTTCCGGGGGGAATCGCAGCGGAATGGCTTTACGGCCGGGAGGCGGGCAAGCGGCAGCAATGGTGGTGGTGGTGGTGGTGGTGGTGGTGGTGATAGTGATGGTGGTGATAGTGATAGTGGTGGCGGTGATGGAAGTGGTAGTGGTGGTGGTGGTGATGGAAGTGGTA
>BOPP01000007.1:2201327-2212728 GCA_017312745.1 Gryllus bimaculatus | reverse complement strand
AGGTGAGCGAGGGAAAGGGGCGGGGGTGGGGAGGGGAGATAGCTGACGCGCGCACAGCGAAGGGAGCTGGGTGGATCACGCGCAACGGCGCAATGCGGGAGAGAAAAAAAAGCTGAGAGAGGGGAATTTCACGAAGCTCCACGACTTACCACGGAGGAACAGAGATATAGAAAAAGTGTAAACTGTGTCGTATGTAGGTGTCTATCACTGGAAATTTGCAAACGTTTTCTTCAATAAGCGTGGGGAATTCGCTGAACAGAAAATGAAGGAATGTCACACCGTTTATAATTTGGAAATAAATTTCGCAAACAATGCAAGAACATAAATGACTACCATACTAACCACATTGTATTTAAAACAGTATAACTTGAGAATTAGTGCCAATATTGCGCATATCCATGACATGTTAATCGCTACTATTACATGGAACTCATTCGTCAGATAAGGCGAATGAGTAGTATTTACATATCCTCCATCCTGGGTTTTTACGAATCCTACAAATTCACGCAGTTGATATTATTTTACGTAAGCAAATATTTTGTCTGGGCGTGCCTCCCAAAATTCTCCGCATGTCGGCGAAACTGTTTGCTGAAATTCTAAGATATTAAGGGAGTCAGAACAGTTTGGAACACGTTACTAACCACACCTCGCTTATTTCAAGCTTTGAATAACATCCTCTCTTTATTTCCTCATTCCTCTCAAATATCTGGCAAAATTAATCCGAAAGAAACAAAACAAATAGAGTACACATATCTGAGATATTTCTAGAGATTGCGAACGACACCAACCGCTAAACATAATCTAGTAACGATATATTCGTAAATTTCCTTTCGTAAAAAATCCAAGAGCGCGAAGCGTAACCCAGGTTTCCTCATCACCGGTGAGCGTTTCCCTCATCCCTCCCTTTCGCAGCTTCCAGCAGCGCAGTCCGCGATCGGCCAACCTCGTCACGCCGCCCCCGCCACAACACGCGGTCGCGCATGCAGAGCAGCCTCCCAGCCCCGCCACTTCCGTCCCTCTCCCTCCCCTCCCCACCCATTCCCTTCCGGCAACACGATGCGCCCGGCATGCACGGCGGCTGACGCCGCACCGATCGCGAAGGCCTGCGTTGCGTTGGCGCGCTGGATACGGTGGCGGAAGGTAAAAGAAAACGTAGGCAGGTATCAACGCTTCTTGCGGGTTTTTCGAAGGTAGACAATTGATTGATTGATTGAATTTCGGGGCGCGTCGACGGCAAATATAGCTCGTCCCGTAATTGTAGTGCACGCTTTTATGTCATGAGGGGGCTGTCATTTCTCGCTGATCTTGCCCTGCTGGATGGCGAGAATCGGCGCCGAACTACACGGCAGCTTGCGCAGTTTTCTCCAATCAGCGGGGTATCGCCCCGGGCAGGACAAGATCTGTGCAACCGACAGCTCTTCCCAGCATGTGTCGCAACGCAGTGCATGTACGTGTGTCTGTAAGAAACGGATGAGGACAGAACAAGGAAGACGACGAAAATATCGCAGCGCTGCGCCGCTACAGCCCCCGGTCGCGCATGCAGATCAGTCTCCCCTCTTCCTTCCTTTCCCATTTCTTCCCCACCCCATCCCTTCCGGCAACGCGACGCGCACGGCATATGCACGGCAGCTGACACCGCGGCGATCGCAAAAGCCTGCGTTGCGTTGGCACGTTTCGCTGGGTAGGGCGGCGGAGGAGAAAAAAAACGTACGCAGATATCGAATCTTCTTGCGGATTTTTTAGAAGATATTAGAAAACAAACAGCTACATTTATAATATTATAGAGATTCACGTTGCATTTTAATGGCATTACGTTTGTGATATCTGCGGGCATGTACCATCTGTAAAGTCCACTGGAATTAGGCGTGGCAATTGGTTATTTACTGGGAGATTAGCAACGAGTATCTCAAATAAGCGTGAAAACAACCTTTCGATCACTGAGATGTGTATGGTTCAAGAGACAGTCAATTTCAATGAAAGAAAGTTCATCATGTAACGACCATGACAGCAAAACAGAAAATTCTGAACGAACCACTCAATGAAACCAACACAAAGGGCGTATCCGAAATATCCAAGAAACTCTCCTATACAGCAAGTTCATAATAGTGCAAATTTCCGAGACTACCGTCTCACCTGTCCGACAGGCAATTCAAGTTCCGACAGGCAGTTTAAGGAGAGTTAACAGGGTGAACCCAGAAGAAGTGATTAGCATGAGAAAATAAATGTGTTATGTATATATAAGTTTAAAATTCATGCTCAATGAATAAACTAGTGGAAATATATCATTACTTCGTTCATTAATAGTCATTTCGTTACCTTAAGATGTAAAGTCTCGGGCTAAGTTGCTTTCTAATCGAGAAACAACTCACAATTTAGCCACACGGACTAGTTCATCCCGTCCCACCTGTTCTTCGCTACATTAAAGTCATCATAAGACGGTATGTACGAATGTACGTAAAGTTAGAATGACCTTAGTTTGTCACATCCGTACGCGAACCACTCGCCACCGCACTCCTTTACGAAGGAAACTTTAGCGGTGTATCACAGATGGGAGTGCTCGCAAGCTCCTAAGAGCGTCTACGGTCTAAAGCCTACGGTCTTAGAACGGGTTCGCCACGACCTCTAGCGCCATCGGCCTCTGCGCCCATCGGTGCTCATTCGTCTCTTTTATTGCCTCTGACGGCGGAAACCCACAACACACACACACACACACACACAAGCGCGCGCAAGGAACTAAAGTATAAACGAATGGGCACAGCTTCCGGGTCTTTATCCGTAGTCTTTGTGGACCAGGAGAGGGTGGAGAATTCGGGAAGGCGGTTCGTGGCGAAGAAATCTCTGTTACAGCGATAGACTCGTTTTATTTCGTAGGAGCGATTCTTATGTACTTGGAACGGTTCAGTTTTCATTAATACGACAGATGAAAGTTTCGATACCGACCCGTTTATGCAGCAAATACAAAGCGAAAGGACATCAAAATGGGTTGTGAAACTCATTAACAAACCAGATGCTACTTTATTAGACATGAAAGAAAGAAAAACTACTTCATATTCAGGTTCTGTCTTTTTCACAGTGCATCAAAGAACACTTTGAGTTCCTCAAAGAGCTGACGATACTAGAAAATACCAATGAACGCAAATGAGTCATTTTCCTCAAGAAAATATTTATTATTCCCGATTCCAAGAGAAGAGTCTTTGAGTTAACGAAAGCTACTCAGTTAATGAATAAAATCTTGTTAAAGGCAGCGTATTTATACCTTGACTTTTATGTATTACGATCCACTAATTCTTCAAGACTGGCATTCTTTTCAGATCTTCCCTTCCACAAAGAGTTGAACGAATATCAGAAAAAAAAATCCAGCTCCCTGATACAACTACATACATTTGCATCCCGACAGAAAGCCCAGAACGCGAGCATTTCAGTCCCCGCACTCCAGGACGTCGCACCGCGCTCAGCCCAGACGGCGAATTTTCACTCCGACACCGCTTCTAACATGGTTACCGCGCGCCCCACCGGCAAACGCGCTCGCGCTCGGCGTGACGAAGAAAAACGCCCAACCGCGCCGACGGGCGTTCGCTAAAACGAACGAGCACACACACACACTACCGTGACGCGTTGCGCGAGCTGGCAACGTCGCGCGGCGACTTCATTGCCTGTCGCGATATTGGACGCGTCGCCGACGAACCACCACACTGCACGGTGCAACGAAAAAGTTTAAAAAAAAAGGGGGGGACAAAAATAGTCGGCGACGGTTGTACGCACCTGCTGCACTTCCAGCTCAGCGCATAGTTCGCCACGCGAATATAACGTATTGCGCAAGCGAAGCGAAACGTCTAGACCAGGTGCTCTCAAAATACGCTCCGTGTTTTAAAAAAATCATTTTTTTTTCTTAATACTTCGCGAAGTTCTACAACAACATATTTTCTTTCCCTTGTAATTACATATAAATTTCATTTATTTTCGTCGTCATTTGTATGTATTCTATGTTTTTGATTTTCAAATGCCTTTCCTGCTCGGAATAATTGAATTGAATCATGATATCGTATTGGAAAAGCACTATTCGAGCGCGGCTGGCTGCATCTCGTAGCGACATCGTTGCCTGTCGAGTACTGGACGGTCCAGACGAACCATCTCATTTGCGCGGAACGAAATTTAAAAAAAGCGAAAAAAAAGGCAAAAGAAAAATAATCGATGACAGTATGCACCTGCCACACATTCAGCTCAGCACCTAGTCCGCGTTGCTTATGCAGCGTATTGCACCATAACCAAACCTTCTAGACCAAGTGTATTTAAAATACACTGTGTTTAAAATTTCACTATTTTTCAATTTTTCTTAATGTTTCGCGACTTTCTACAAAATATTTCTACTCACATTCCTATTATTTTTCGCTGTGATTTACTCCACACTTTCGATTTTCAAGTATCATTTCTAATAGGAATAATTGAACTGAATCGTGATATCGCATTAGGAAACTCCATACGAGCGCAGCTGCCACCATCTCGTAGCGACATCGTTGCCTGTCGAGTTTGGAATGGCCCAGACAAACCATCATATTTGCGCGGAACGAAAATAAAAAAAAAGTGAAAAATAAAAAAATATGAAGGGAAAGGTGCAGTAACGGCAGCATGCATCTGCCGCATTTCCAACGCAACTCTTTAGTCTAGCGTACACAACGGATTGCACAAATGAAACCAAACTTCTAGACCAGCGGTACCAAAGCTGTGCAGCGCGATGATCTGGATCTGCTCTGTATTTATGGCTTCACGGCCCGTCTCTCGAAATATCGTTAATAAATCGTTAGATTCGATAACAAAATATCTTTCATTCTGATCGTTGATTTTATCGTGAACTACTGACTTTTTACTGCAGGATACGGATTTTCACGTTTCTGATTAAATTTTTCAACGTGAATACTGAATTCAAAATGTATAGAAAACATGTTTCAAAATTACATAGGTTTATAAAGAGTCAACGAGGCCTTAAAACAACGAAACTAATCTAGATGAGCCGCATTAAGATAGTAAAAATCGATGTAGAATCTGTATTAAAAATTTCCACCGCTCACAAACATTGGGCAAAAACTAACAAACAACTAAGCACCCTCCGGTAATGTGAGGGTTTTTGGTTTCGTTAGAAATCAAGGAACTTGGGGAAAATACAAAAAACTGATTTTGATGACCGCAGGCATTTAAACGTAAGTCTCATTGCTGCCCTGATACTAGAGGTAAACCACACACCTTAAAAGTTAATTACTGCTGTCATCTTTCCCAACCACTTACACTATCATACAGTTAATTTAATTGTAAGGTTCATGTTATAAAGAAACGTTATCGTGTGCTCTGGGGTAATAAGTCATAATGCATCATTTAGGTTGCATAAAGGAAAAGGAATATCTGGCACGATATTTCATTTATCTTCACTCACACTACGAGCACATTCAAGATTCCGCTAACGTCAGATAAGTTGGTTCTACAAGCCTAATAATCAAAAACTTACTATAAATTACTGCACTACCAAACGACTTCAGAAATCATTAGGAAACTAGAAAATATGCCATGCGATCCCTAGGTGATATGAACTGGACGATACCTTTTCACAGAACGCTTTCTTGTAAAGTACAGTGGAACATTCTTAAACAGCATAACGTGCTCATTAGAAATGCATGAATTTTACACACAGTAGTCAATAAAGTCCAAAATGTTTATGTATCTGTTTTTTTTTAATTTAAACCCTCTAAACCAATATAATTATTTTCACAGATAATATCCTTTAAAAAAATATGTTTTGGTATTTAATGACAAGAAACATATGTTAGAAAATTATGATCACAGAGCATAAATATTTAGTTAAGTTTACACCAAGACTATTCGTTCACGTCATGCGTACTAATTCAAGTGCATCTTATCACACAACGACCATGAGCTTACGTATAGATGAGTTTCCACCAAAATATTTACATCACACTAACAGCAAAGCCAATTAGTTTTTTCACCATTACGATAATACGTACAGTAATAAAAACAGGATATTTTAAAAGAACATAAAATTCTACCTCAATTTAAAAGCTGTCGCTGAGTCATCTCAGCGGTCTAAAATCGCACGCCAGAAACCCAACGAAAAAAAAATTAAAAATTAAAAAAAGTATCCGCCCACTTCTTCCTTTTCAACGGCACCGCAGCAGCAGCCGCCTTCACGAAACCCAATGCTAAATGGAGCCGCTTTCCGAAAAAGCAATTAGCGGGCGGGAAAATATGGAAGCTACTAAAACTCCGGTAATAAAAGTCGATTAATCCAAGGCTCATTTGGGGCGAGTGCAGAGCGGTACCCGAGACGACGACGAGGATGAGGATGAGGACGATGCGAGCTTTCAGCGCGTCCCCCCCCTCCCCGTCCTCCCACCCTCCGCAACCCCCTGGCTGTCGTCGCCAGAGAGAGAGAGAGAGAGGGAAAGGGACGCACTTGCAAACCCCGAAGCCATTAGCAAGTTTCAACAGACCGCGGATTCCGAAAATGGTAAAAAGAATGCGATGAACCGCGCCGCTCCCGTAATGCACATCAACGGGTCAACGGGAATGACAAACGAACTTGACTTTTCAATCATATTGTTCGCTCTTCGAGCTTACGGAATTTCTGGGTCTCTAATTTTTTGAAGGTCGGTGGCTATTGAAGCATTTAAATGCAACGGAAAGTCCCAACGTAATGTGAAAAAAGGTGCCTTCCTTAAATACATTTAACTACAAATTCACAAGGAAAAACTGAAATGACAAGGCTTGTTCGAATGACTAACTTTTGAACTCTCCAACGCTAACGAAGGAATACCTAAATTAAGTCCCTAATTAATCAATATTTTAGGTGGTAGTTTACAGTACTTAAAATTACAGGGCATACTGGAACAGTTGAAGCCTAAACCTTGTTGGTAGAAGTAGTTTACAATTAATGTTAGAAGACTGTCGGTCATTAATCCTGATTGAGAAAAAGTCGCTTATAATCGTTTTAACTGTTGGACTTGCCAAGAAGAGCATCGCCGATTAAATTAAATATTAAAACCAACATTTACAATTATATAAGCTTGTAAATGATATCTTTACATATTACCTGCAAAAACATCTAATTATTATTGTAGCCCTGATGAATGCCAAAACGTCGTCAATGTAAAGTTCTTTTCTATAAAAAATTTACTGACCTATACTCAAGAACCCCAGTAATAATATTCTGTCTGCAAAGCAATAATGCCCCGCCACTAACACATCCACTTAAATGACAATTCACTCTGGTACAGAGACATCACCCGAAGTCTTGCTCCGCCTCCCGTCGCCGATCGCCCTGCGCGAGGCACTGGGGCTGAACGGCGGCGGCGGCGGGCCAG
Source organism: Gryllus bimaculatus (assembly GCA_017312745.1). Taxonomy (NCBI): domain Eukaryota; kingdom Metazoa; phylum Arthropoda; class Insecta; order Orthoptera; family Gryllidae; genus Gryllus; species Gryllus bimaculatus. The sequence continues at coordinate 2,205,361 of BOPP01000007.1, read as the reverse complement.
CGGCCAAGATCCCCCAGGCGTTCCGCAGGGAGGAATCACAGGCCGCCGCCGGCCATTCGTTGCCGGGCGACGCAAGCGGCGCACAGCCCGCACAACAACCGTTTCCACCGCCGGGGGAGGGGGAGACAAGCCGAGGCGGCAAAACACACGGGGCGACGTGAAAGGCGCACGGGAGCGGCGTTCGCGGAGACTGGACGGTTCAAACGTTAAGGAAAAATTGAATTGGAGGTACAACATTATCACCCACTCAGGAACGCTTACTACACATTAAGAGTTTACATAAAATGACAAATATTGCTCGCCTAAAAGTATTAAATTCGCGGCGACGGGATGGTTCAAATGTTAATGAAAAATTGAAGGGTTTGGAAGTACAACGTTATCATCAACACAGAAACGCTTACTAGACATTACGATTTTACATAAAAATGACAAATATTGTTCACCTAAAAGTATTAAATTCGCGGCGACGGGATCCAATCTTAATGAAATATTGAAGGGTTTGGGAGTACAACGTTATCACCCACATAGCAACGCTTACTAGGTATTAATAGTTTACATAAAAATGACAACTATTGCTCAACTAAAAGTATTAAATTGAACTATTTGAGAATTAATCAGAATAAAAGATATGGCATGAGGCATTTATGTTGCGTCCCAGTTTTTCAATTATTAAATCTCTATGGATGGTCTTAATTCTCAAATATCTAAACACCCGAACATCAAAACAACTTGACGTATTGTAACTTCATTGAACATCGATAGAACATTAAGAAACCCAAAATACTCCAAATTAACCCAAATTCATCCGACTGCTGCAATAATCCAGCAGATATTCACTAATATTTTTGTTTTATTCAATTTTTAAATCTTTATTTCTTAGCATTTTAACTTTTTGAATGTTACTTAGTTATTTAGTATATAAATAGTAATTCTCCAATACATGTTAGAATGTCCAATTCTGAAATAATGTCCAATTCTGTTCTTAATATAAACATTAAGTTATCATCGTTATAAGACAATAGTTGCGGAGAAAGAAGAAAACAGAAAAAGGACCTGCCAGACTATTTTGCCCTACACAACTTCCACATGGATCGACCAGACTTTCAATTTCGGTACCAAGTTGTGTAAAGGTCTGACCACTACACCACGGTTCGCCCGGTTTAATAGTAAGTTGTATGATCTGTGATGAGAGAAATAGTGGGATGAGAGACAGGGAAAACGGGAGTATTACAAAAAAACAACCCAGCCGATAACCCACTCCGTTCACACAATTCACATGGATCGACCGTCATTTGAACCACACTACACTACAGGGAAAACGGGAGAATTAAAAAAAAAAAAAAAAGCCGATATCCCACTCCGTTCACACAATTCACATGGAATGACCGTCATTTCAACCACACTATACTACTGAAGAATAACCAGCGCCTTGGTCACTTCGTTACGAATCGCCTCATACCCTCGCCTACAGGAACGCAACGTCCTGCACCCGGGAAAACAGCGTCCGAGTCGATACCCCTTTTCCCCCCTTCCCTGGTCCGCCGGGGCGGCGCGGCGCCACAAAACTTCTCCACTGGAGAGCTCGCCAGGGCACTCGCCGGCGACGAAAACGAGCACGAGGAAGTCCCCGGATCGGAAAACCATCTTTCAGATTTCGCTCATAATAGAAAGACGGATGTACAGAAAGTTACGTCAAAATGAAGGACATTCTACGCGAAAAGGGGAACCCAATGGCAAATCTCCATGGAAATGATTTTCCTCAAACGATTTTCCTCTTATTGTAAGTCTTTTAAAAGTACATAAATGACACAACAATTTTAACCGATTGCAAAATATATCCAAATCCTTATCCTTAAGAAACATTCTAATGTAGCAAACTTACGTCTTGTTACTTCAAACATGAAATTTAAATAAAAAATAAACTGAGCGCTGTTATTCAATTTTCACATTAAATCTGAACTACGTATACCACATCCCAACACGCAAATATATGGGGGGGGGGTGATATGATTTCTGATCTTCTCATATTTTTGCCTCTGAACTTCACAAAGGGTTTGTTCAGAAGAAGAGGATACCAAAAGTAAAAATACGCATGAGAACGTGTTCTCAATCGCCGACTTCTAACAGAATGGTCCTCCGACACACTTTTTAGAAACAATTAACTAAAAATTAAAATAATTGGCTTCGAGCATCTCAATATTTGCATCGAGAGGCGAAATTGGACAAGAAATATATAGATTTTCCTTAATTTGTTTTCCACAACAAGCCACATAATCACATCTTGCCTCATCACATCACTCCTCGCTTATTAATTTACCCACTTCCCCCCCCCGCCACCGCCTGCCAAAGAAACCCGCCAGGCGCAAGATACGCGCATCCCACCCCACCCAAACAACGCCTGCGAAAGACACGCTCTTACCCACATACGACTTGCTTAACCGACGTAGCGCGCCGCCCCATCTCTGGAGACCAGAAGGCGCGGGAAGTCTACGTCACAAGCGGCCGCAACCCTCCGCAAACCCCCCACCTACCCACCACGCCACCCGCTTTCTTTCTCCGCCGGGGCGTGAGCTGTTTCAGTCGTCCTAAACATCTGACCGCGAGCGACGCGACCGAGCCGGGGAAGTCAAAAAACAGGAACGAGACGTCCCTGGCTGAGGGAATGGGACGGACGGTTGACTGGTCGGACAGGTGGCCGAGGGAGAGGGAGCGGGAGAGGGAAGGGGAGCTGGGAAGAGCGGAAGGAAAGCGTCGGGTGAGTGCCGGAATGACGGGGAGAGGGACTGGACGGAGAGCCAGAGATGAGGTAAGGGAGGAGATACCCGAGGGCGGATCCCAAGGACGGACAGGGGAGGGACGAGGGATGGAGTGGAGGCAGCCGGATGGAGGGGAGGAGAGGATCGCAGGGAGAGAGGGATGAACCGGGAGGGAGGGGACGAATATCAAGGCGGGGGTTGATGGAGGGGCGGAGAGAACGGGCCGCCGCCGAGAAGGTTGGGCCTGCGAGCGCTCTCGGCGCACAATAACCCGCTGGCGGATTCGGCTGCCGGCCCGCCGCACGAGCGCAAAAGTTTATAACGCAACCGGCAGCCAGGGAGGGGGAGGAGGAGATCACCCGGTGAGCGGAATGAGCGACTGCCGGTAGGCCGCTCGCTTCCTCATCTATCTCCGCATCCGCGCTGCACTTGCCATAGCTGGACTTCAGCTTCCTGTGAAGCTCGCTTGCATCCGCGGCTTGAACTGTTGCGACGGTGTAGGTACTGGACTGCAGAGGCCTCATGTGGTCGAAAAGAATCTGGAATGATAGGCCGTTTATGTCAAATACATTTTAGCGAATACCACCTCTTTCCGTAAAAGAAAAAACATGTTTTGGGAATGTATCCAACATAGGAAAGCATTAAACAAATTTATTTATAGTCATTATTTCATATTGAATCCGCGCCTTTCTACCGCACCTGTTCCTGGTCGACTTCCTATAACACACCCCACACAATCAGAAATATTAGTTTTACTACCGAAAGCAGACCGTATGAACTAGGATTATGAGGTTGTGTAAGAACATGTAACTCGTATTCACAAGTCTAAACAAAAAGTATGATAATACTGAAAAATCTCTGAGCATCGGGGAAAATTTTGATCTTGGACCATGAACTCCTCGAAAAAAAGCAATGATTTTACAGACGCATTTTATAAAAACAAATTATTTTTTGCTTCGTTATTATGCGGTAGCATCGCTGTTTGTGAAACGATCTAACGTATGTTACCAGGTATGCAACAATGAAATTTGAATAGGCTTATCCATTTGGATTCTCACAACTCGCCACATCTTTTCAGCTAGTCGCCTATTAGTATCAATCTATATTAGAGTATAAACGTCAAGCCATTGCTTCCCGATATACGTAGAATCACGGCCGCTCCGATGCCTGACCACACTCCTGAAATGCGGGAAGCATGATACTGTGGCGGTGAGAGGAACCTTCTAATTATTTTCTTCTCTAACAAAGAACAGGGCCTTCCCCAATCACGTCGCGTCG
>BOPP01000007.1:2119244-2193293 GCA_017312745.1 Gryllus bimaculatus | reverse complement strand
GTGGGGCGTGGGTTTTGGGCAGCGGAGCATGGGCGGTGGGGCGTGAGTTTTGGGCAGCGGGACATGGGCGGCCGGTCGTGAGCGGCGGATCGTGGGCGACGGGTTATGGGCGTTGGGACGTAAGCAGCGGGGCGTGGGGGCAGGTGGGCGGGGGACCTGAACGGCGAGGGCGAAGTGAGCATGGAGCCGAGGCGTGGGAGCAAGCGGTGAGGCCCGGACGACAGCGAGGCGGAGTGAGAATGGGGAGCGGTGGCAGCCACGGGGACGGGGACCGCAGGCGGAGAGAGAGGGCGAGGAGGCGCGGCGTGGGCGCAGGTAGGAGGGCTGACAGGATTCTCCATGACAAAGGCGCTGGGATCGCGACGCGGGCATATCGCTCCGTCATTCGCAACAGCAGCGGAAGTAATATGCGACGGAATATTCACCAGAAATTCCAGTTAAAGCAAAACGATGAAAAAGGGCGATATTAGACTTCATTACAATATTTGCAGAGTATATTTACATATAATGAAATCATTAATCTTTCTCTCTTTGAAATAATAATAATAATAAATAATATAAATAATACTAAAAATAATATAAATAATACTAAAAATAATATTATAAATACTAAAAATTATAATATCACGGGAACAGGAAAATGTCTTGATATGAAAGATCGGCAATTCTATCCTCGCCTTGAACAGGGTTTACTGAGCATTACAATCCTCTTAGAAAAATCATTAGAATCCTCCGAATTCTAATGATTTTTCTTCAAATGCTCTGATTTTTCACTTGCTATTTGAGAGCAATGGATTTTCTTCTGATTTTCCCGGTTATCCAGAAAGTTGATACTCTGATTAAACATTCGTACAAACAATAGGTACGAAAATTATTTCTGCTCTTTGCAATTTCAATAAAATATCATTACAATATATTTAACACAATGTGAAGTAATATGTAAAATAATATTTTAATATTAAAGAGAGGCTGTTTTATTCCAATTTAAACGTAGAGGCACATCAAGGCCACGAGCTGAAAAGAGAATCAGACTTATTCATCCAATCGGGAGCTCCAATGCCAAAAATTTAAGACGTAACGAAGCTCCCAATTGGATGACAATGTTCCCCCTCTTTCCTGCTAGTGACATTGTATTGCAACTAACTTTAAATCGGATTATCGGCTGCATATGCATCAACCTACACGTTTTCTCTCCGCGGCGGCAGCAGAGGGATCGCGAAGGCAGGGTGACGGAGCAGGCTGGAAACTCAGCAGCTGAGGCGTGGGTGAGGGCGGCGGCACGACCAAAAGCGCGGGGGGGGTGCTGAGGGGGGGCGGGGCGAGGGCGGCGCGAGGGCGAGGCGATGGCGGAGACGAGTGCGGGGACGAGGGTGAGCGCTGGGGGGAGGGCGTGGGGCGTGGGACACGGGCAGAGGAGGTGCGTGCTGGGTCATGGGCGTGGGCGGAGGCACGGGCGGAGGCGCGGCAACCCATCACATGTTGTTTCATTGTTTCCACATTTCCACTCGTACTACAAAACTGCATTTCTTCAAATTCCGTCGTAAATAAATATTTCATATCAATTTCGCCTCATTCCTGAGACGAAATGGGAAGACCTTTCGATATTATCTTACTAGGCCGAAGATGCCACTTGCCCTTGATAATAAATTTACTACTTCGCGGAAGTTGAGAATGAAAAAAGAAAGAAAAAAAATGGGTTGGTTTAGGTGTAATTTGAAACGATATTGCCCAGACAATTTTATTCAATGTGTCAACACGTGGTACATTTAAGTGTCTGCACGTAGCACGAACAATCGAAACGAAGAATAAAGAAAGGACGAAGCATTGATTTTGTAAAAGTGAACGGGCCACGTCAAACGTAAATGCTCGTTCCCGGCTGAGTGTGGTGGTGCAATGCCGAAGTTATCGGCAGCTATTTTGATGAGAAATGCCTCAGCGCGGAGACGGACGAGTTCGCGGGATGGAAGGCGCTAGGCCGTCGCCCCCGCCCCGGCGCGCACAGATAATTCGCGGGCCGGAGCGCCCGGCAGCTCTGCTCAAGGACTGTGGGTGGAGGAGGGTAAAGGTGGCCGGGTGATGGCAGTGGGAAGAGAGAGGCGTAAAGGAGACAGAAATAATAAATAAAAGGAGATTTTAAATGCGGGTGAAGATGAGATAAAGGGGCAGAATTAAGCGGGCGGGGTAAAGGGGGAGGTGAATGGGCGGGTAACGAAGGGTAAGGGGCGGGGTGAATGGGGGCGAGGTACAGAGGTGTGAAGGAGGCGGGATATCACATTGGAATAAGGGGACGTAGTAAAGGAAGGTGAAGGATGCGGGATGAATGTGGCGAGATAAAGGAGTGGGGTGAAGGATGCAGGGTGAACAGGGCGGGTGTAGGAGGCGAGGTAAAGGGAGGGTGAGGGGAGACGGGTTACATGAGGATGAAGGAGGTGGGGCAAAGGGGCGGGTAACGAGGTGGAAGCGACCGGAGAATTGGGGCGCAAGTAAAAGGAGGATTGTAAAGGCACGGGTTGGCAACATGGAGTTTGAGAAGCCGGATAAGAGTGGGGAAGCGGACAGGATAATGGGGATTAGGAATAGCTTTGGATATTGGTAAGGCGAGGTTAAAGAGATTTGAAAGGGAGTCGAGGATGTGAACATGCGGGACCTAGGATTGTTCTTATAAAGGGCTCGAGGTGAGAAGAGCGGGTATAGGGTGAGATGGTGGCGTGACAGGCGGTGAAGGGCGGAGGTGATAGGGATGAAGAAGGTCGTAAAGGAGGGTTGAAGAACCAAGGTTTTGTAAATGAGCAGATGAGCGCGGTGAGGAGCGGGATAGGAGGTGAGGACGTCGTAAAGGGGGAAAAGATGCGGGTGAAGGGATGAAGAGCGGGTTAAAGAAGGTGAAGATGCCGTGGTAAAGTGTCGGATGGAAGCGATGCAGAGTGAACAGCGGGAAAGCGGGGTGAAGAAGGATGGGTGAGAACACGCGGAGAAGAAGCAGGATGAAGCGGCGGAGTGAAGGGGATCAGGGCGGGCCGCACAGCGAAAGAGTCTTCGCGGGGAAAACGCGACGTTCAATCTGATAGGAGCGCGCGCGCTAAAAGTATCGACCGCCAAACGCGCACACCGATTCGCCGCTCGCTCGCCCATTCCTGCGCAGGAGGGCCGAGGCAGGGGGCGGGGAGGGTACAACAGCGGCAATGGTGCGGCACGGCTCGTCCGAACGGCACAAAAGGGCCGGCGGAGGATGGTGGATGCGAATCCAGAAATTAATATAGTTCCGCGGAGCAGAGATGTTCCACTGGGTTTACGCGTCAGACGGTCCCCGGCGACTGCAAGCTCCCTTCCGCCTGAGTACGTCTTCGAGAAATTGTTGCCTAGGTTCCGATTCGCGAGGTCCTGCGATATTAAGTTCGCGACACACGAAACTAATTGTAATAGAGAGAGCACCGAACACTCACGCATGGAGGGGATATCTAGCAGCTACTGCCCTAGGATAGACCCGTCCGCCAAGGGTTTGTAATGGACATCGCTGCGGTAGTTTGAATGCCACCTCTCTCGAACAGATTTAGTTATCCGATAGCCAGATGTCTGGGAGAGATTTTCAGAAAGTATCAATCATCAAAAACAGATGAATATGACAAGATAGAAGAGTAGATAAATGTGCAACACGTTACAATATTTATTCAATCCCATATCTCCTGATTTGACTGATTTATGGAACGGAAATACATAGATTACACTAAAAGTGTCTCTTAAAGTATAAGGTCCGTGGTCAAATTTTAGCAACTACTCTTACGACATACTTAATCATTAACCAGCAAAATTTGTAAAGATGTAACAGAAAAATATGAATTTAAAGACCAATTTATAAAAAAAATACTAGATTTCTTTGCAAAACAGACATTTTCGTATTAAATTGTGATGAAATTCGTTTCATGTAAACGCGACAAAATTAAACTAACACATCATTGATTAAAATATACAATTATGTAATACCCTTTAATTTTCTGGTATAGACATATGACTATGGCGTAAAAATTACGTCTATTTACACCACTTAAATTGTAAAAGACACCTCAAGTGCACTTTACCCAACCTTACATTTCTCAAAAAGTAAAAATCCCGAATCCCACTCTACTGCAAAAAAACAGTCCCATCGGTCTAAGAACGACTCCGCAACTCCACCCGCGACGTCAGCGTGCATTCACTGGACCGGCGTTGCCAGGAAACAGAGCGCTGCCCGTCAAAACGCCGCCGCCCCAAATCAACCGGCGCTGATCGAGAGGGGCGGCGAGTGACACGCAGGCGCGCGGGCCGCGTGTTTACGAGGCGTGCTAATACCGTCGAGCGCACCGCGCGAGCGCCCGCCCGCGCCGCATATTTCAGCGGACGCTCTCAATAAGTGCTCGCCCTTCGTCCAGCCGCCCGCACGCCCGCGTTTCACCAGTCTGCCCGCCCTTCACCCACTGCTGGCCCTCAATAGACTGCCAGCCCTTCACCTGCCGGCCAGCTTATCGCGCATGCATCTGCTCTTCACCCGTTTGCCCCGTCTTTAGCCCTCTGCTCGCCCTCCTCCCGCCAACCCGTCCTCACTCATCTGCCAGCACTTCACCCGTCTGCAAGCCCCGTAACCCATCCGCCGGCTCTCACTCGACTCCTCCCACCTGAGGGCTCTTCACGCATTCATCTGGTTTCAATATCTGCAGGCGCTTCGCTCATCTGGCTGCTCTTCACCCATCCGCCCGCCTACCCGTCCTTACTCGAATGCCAGCCCTTGTGCCTTCACCCGCCTGCCCTCTCCCGGCGGCATACCCTTAACCCATCCGTGTACTTTCACTCGACTGCCAGACTTTCATCCGCCTGACGGTTTTTCACCCATCTATCTGGCCTCGCCCGTCTGCAGCCTCTTCGCCCTTCTGCCTGCTCTTCACCCATCCGCCCGCCTACCCGACCTCGCTCAACTGCCAGCCATTCACCCGCCTGTCACCCATTCGCCCTACCTTCACTCATTCAGCCGCTCTCACCCACCTGTCCGCTCTTCACACATCCAGCCGCTCTCACCCATCTGCCCGCTCTTTACCCATCCGCCTGCCAAAATAATCGACCCACAACCTGCCCAATTAATTGTCCGCAGACCTGAGCCGAATATATCGGCAATTGCACGGGAAGCGACGGGCAGGGAAAAAAGACCGACCTCATGGCAGCACGGGCGTTCCGTCGGCTATCGACAGCGCGTCCCGCCGCGACACGTCGCGTCTCCCAGCTGCAAATGGCGCCTGCATTATTTACCGCGCGACCCCACTCCGCAGCAGCAGCAGCAGGGGCGTCCCCATCGCTCAATCAAAACCCCGCGCCGCGATTCACGTCACCTCACCCCACCGCGTACGCTATAGACCTGCAGCAGCCCCTTTCCCTCGAGACTCGCGACACAAGATCCGCAAGACGGTAGGCCAATATGATACGCCACGAGCGAAAAGCGCTCCACTGATTGATGTTTTCGGGAGCGTCAACTGCTATGATTAATTGAGTGATTGCTGTTTCCGAGCGCGTCCACTGCTAAGGTCATTAGTCCCGTTAGAGTAGTGATTTTCCCCTAGGGAGGTGGTGGCGATCTTCCCCGCTAGATGGTGAGATCCGGCGCCGACCTACCGTCCAATAGCGGGGTTTTCTCCACCCAGGTATCTCCCACCAGCAAAGTACGGCCCTAGCCGCGACAAGCTCTAAGCTCGTAAAACTACCGAACGCTTTCGTAAAACTACCGATCAGAGGAGCCAACCTCTAGAATTCTCACCCAGACTCCTTGTAGCACTAGCGTACGGATCTCTGCCTTTCCTCCTATTGCCCTGTTATGAACTGAAAATAGAGCGTTCTCAGAGACCCGAGACAAACGACCCAGTTTATACAATACAATAATTTATACAATTACCTACAATAGCACAGGTCAACTGTCCCGCAACAAGCTTCGAACGATTCTCGTGGAGATCACACGAACATCACTAGACCACGGTTGGCACACACTGACTCCATTTACCGATGACACTTCCGAGAGCAACCTCTGATTTTGCATCACAATTGCAAATTGATGCCCTACAGGCATACGACATTACATTGTAGTGTTTTGCTCGTTAGTTTAAATAGCCATTTATTTCAGCGAGGAAAACTTATAAAATGGAAGACTATTAATTTATATTTATTAACAAAAATATAGTACGACGAACTAATTTCAACAACATTCATGACTCCCAATAAACTAAACTCAATGAACTTGAATAGAAATACGGATGTAAGGCAAAAACAGAGCACACGGAGGTACACAACGAACAGCACTTTCCCAAACAAGAAAATAACGTTCGTAGACAAGAATCCAATAAAAAAGAAAGAAAAAATGCCTAAAAAATGACGCACAGCAACTGACACATTTAAAGCCACTTGACACAACAAAGGTCCCAACTGGATCCCGACGCCCCATTTCCCTCACTTCAACTTTTTTGCCGCCGGGGGTTTGTTTTGGTGGTTGGCGGACGCGGCGGGCGCCAGGAAGTCCTGGCAAGCGACCGCCCGGGTCTTCTCTCCGCGACCGGGCGACCCCTTCGCGGAATTCGCCGCACAAAACAGCCCAACTTCGGAGCTGGAAAAATCCCTCCGCCAACGAAAGGAAAAACAGACCACACGTTCGTTTGACGTCATCGACGCTGGAGCAGGTCGTAGCCGGGTTGAGACACGAGCGGTTTTATCTTTCAAATAAATTAAATGAAAAAAAGAAGCATAATGTACTACGATACTAGATAGCTAGGTCAAATTCAGACGCTGCCTGGAGGAGAATTCTAGCGGCCGGCTGATCTGATCGGTAGTTTTCCGTCGTTTCTCCGACCAACACCAGGTGAATGGCGTCCTCTCTTGATATGTTCAAGCTTCTAACAGCGAGTATCAGAAGAAACCAAACAATAGGATTGGAACTACAAATTTAATAATTTAACACGTTTCTTCAGAAAGTGCAATATGATATTTTATGGCATTTCTTTCGAGAATGCCTACTAAAAGAATATCGCAAACAATGTGAGTGATCATAAATGATCAAAAGGTTTAAAAAACAAAAACAAACGTAAGCATTAGAACATGTTTATTAAATCACGGATGTCACTACTTAGTGCGTTTATAAAGAGAGAGCACTCCCTTCTCAGCTGATTTTGGGGATAACCTGAGATCGAAAGTTTGTGACCCTTTTCTTCTGGGAAAGTGTGTGAGATAAAGGATTATGAAACTGATAACACGTGAATAAGTCATGTCACATGTTGTCAAAGGCTAACTCTTTTGTATTGTAAATTTATCTAAGTCTAATCTAGTGTTTATCTCGATATTTAATTATTCTGATCACACAAAGTAACTACCAACGCACGTCAACTTGAAGCTTCGAAACCAAATGTCGATATTACAGATATTGCTTATTGACATTATCAACGAAATAAAAAAACAACTAATTAAGACTTTTAGAGCAATTACTTAATGACTAGCATTACTATGGGATCATTATGAAGGCGCAGAAAAAAAGTAGATTATCCCGAACTGTATCGCCAAATTGAAATTTTGAATTGTATATTCAGCATTAAACTTCATTACAGTCGAGGACTATCGAATCAAAAATTGAAAGAAAGATTTCTTTAACCTATTAAAGCACAGAATAGATAAAGACATTACTAATATTTATTGTAGAATTCTCGTCAACATACTTCTCACAAACGTCAACATACTTCTCAGAAACGTCAAGAACTTGATGAATGAAATATGATATACATCAGGTAATTGTACATATTTCGCATAATCACATGGATAGCAAGTATATTTCGGGAAATATTAAATACTGATTCTGCATAACATCGCCCACCGCTTTCGAGGAACTGGAGATCCAGATAACCCTATCTCCGCCGATGATTAATTCAGAGGTGACCACTATAGTTTTCCGGTACTTCTAATTTTGTTTCATCCGAGACCACCTACCAACCTACAAATACGATCTTGCAGATTGTGTTACTTTCGCGCAAATAAACGTATTGTATTAACAAGATTATATTCGGATCACAAAATCATATCACAAGACGCACATAAAAACACCTTTCAAATTGCAGAAACGTAATACACACAAATAAATTTGTACTTCAAACAAAAATTCTAACGATTCAATCGAAAAGTTACACAAAAATTGAAATTGTTTAAAGAAATAGTCAACGCTGACATTTGCCGTTTAGAAGAGCCGAAATTTGCTTGTGATTAATTTCGGATGTTTACATAATTCAGCGTCTTCATAACTCAAGTTCAGTCCACTAGAGAGCACTGACATCATTTAAAAGTACCATGTTGCTTCTAATTAACACTGGGAGTAAAGGTTGTGTGGGAAGGCAAGTCGCCCCAGCTCCCCCACCCCCACCCCCTTTCTGGATGCCCATGAATCAAACCATCACTATATGGTCACCAAAATTTATTTTAACCCACCACAAATCCCAGTTTTAGCACCTTTCAAACTTGCCAAAAACCCCAAGTACCAAACACGAATTAAAAACAAATAACAATATCCCTGAAATATGCAGATTTACATCCCAATTAAGGACAGGAAATATCATTTCCTCACCCTTGTTTTATATTTAAGATTAGCAAGTTAGTCTGTAAAGGCAAATTCCTCAACTATGTAATTTTCTTCAAAATAAAACGATAATAATAAAAAAACAAACAAACAACAACAACGTACAGTGTCCATTGTCGAGCAGCAGGCGAGGCGCGAGCGGCGCCCAGCAGCACGCGACGTTCATACCCCGGCGGCGTCGGCGTCGCCGTCGCTTCCACGCGACGCCGGCGATGACGACGTCGCGACGCCTCACCTCAACCTATCTTATCGCTTATCTGGCCGCCAGACAGCACCGGAGGGGAGAGAGAGAGAGACAGCACGCTGTGCTAGATTATCTGCGCGGGACGCACGGCCCGAACGCGTAGCGATAGCAGGGCGCAATGGTTGAAGACGCTGCTGTTTGGTGAGCATCATTAGATGGTATGGAAGGTGGGAAGAGCCTGCGTATGAAAGAGACAAGGGCATCCTCTGCTTCCTATCTTTGTGTGAATACCGAAACGCGCGTTTATATTTCCCAGTTGTTCGTAAAAATCTTCTGGAATGACAATGTAAATAGCAGCGTGAGTATATTTCTGGGTAAGTAGAAACAAATGAGGTTGCGAATGATTGTATTTAAAACCCGACAATCTAAAAAAAAATCTAATCGCTTATCTGGCCGCCAGACAGCACCGGAGGGAACAGGAGGAGGCAGAGATAGAGACAGCACACTGTGAAAGATTATCTGCGCGGGACGCACGGCCCGAACGCAACTGAAACCGTCTGGCGATAGCTTGGCGCACTGTTAAAGACGCTGCTGTTTCGTGAACCTCGCATCATGGGTAGAATAGGAAAGAACGGACATAGATGGGAAAGAGACGAGCGTGTCCTCTCCGTCCTATCTTTGCGTGAATCCTGAACTCAAATCTATGTTTCCTAGCTGTTTGTAAGTATGAGGTGGAAATACTACGGAAGTATTAGTGCGAGTATATTTCTGAGTAAGAGGAAAAGAGGTTGCAAATGATTGAAAAAAATTGCATTTAAAACCCGACAAACTAAAAAAAAACGTATCGCTTGTCTGGCTGCCAGACAGCACCGGAGGGAACAGGAGGAGTGAGTGAGTGAGTGAGTGAGTGAGTGAGTGAGTGAGTGAGTGAGAGAGAGAGAGAGCGAGAGAGAAAGGGAGAAAAAGAGAGAATGCGAGAAAGAGAGAGAGAGAGCGAGAGAGAAAGGGAGAAAAAGAGAGAATGCGAGAAAGAGAGAGATTGCGAGAGAGCGAGAGCGAGAGAGCAAGGGAGAGGGAGAGACAGCTTTTGTGCCGGATTATTTTCGCTAGTTTCACATCCCGAGCGCAAATGCGACCGCCCAGTGATAGCAGGTACAATGACAAATAGACGATGATTGAAGACGCTGCGAGTGGGGTGAAAATGGCGGGACAATTGCAGCGTTGAAGGGATGTGCGTGCGTATGAAGGAGACGAATGATTCCTATCACTCATATAGTTGCGTGAAACTAGAAACACGTGTGTTTCCGAGTTTGTAAACGAGTGCGGCACAGCTCACTGACAATGTAGGTACTTCTGTAAATGAGTACTATGTGCCAATGTACGAAGTTGCGAGTGATAAAAAGACATGCTGGACTTTTCTTGAATATAAAAAAAATCTTATTGACTTGTCTGGTCGTCAGATAGGACTGAAGAAGAGGCGGGAGAGAAAAAGATATTTGGGATCATCTACACGAGTGCACCGCCCAATAGCGAGATAGATCGTCAAGCGATAGCAGAGCACAATGCCGGACAGAAGATGATTCACGACACCGTGATCTCAGCAAAAATCGCAGATCAATCGCATCACTGAAGGACTGTGCGTAAATAAAACCCATAAGCGAGTCCTCTCCTTCGTGTGTGTATCAATGTCGTTGTCATTACAAAACTTCTCGAAATTACATTTTCTTTTCTCGACTACGTTTCGAACCGTAAAGTGCTGAGAGCTCTATGTTTGCCATCGCTCTCAACGTTCCAACCAATTTTCCGTTTCACGTCATATCTTGAGATCCTATATAAGTACAATTTAACTTAATAACAACCGATATTTGAAGCTACAAAACCAACCCGCGCAGGTGGACGGCCCCTCCAACATATCCCAAGAATATAATAACAACCATAATAACACTTAACAAGAGTTAATAGCACCAATTCCGCAACACGAGCAAACCCTCCTCCAGTAACGTTTAATTAGGCAGAACACATAGCGCCTCGAAATCCGCTGCACAACTTCGCTTCCGCTCTCGTCGTCGTCGTCTGTTTCTGGCGAGACGGGAAGGAAGCGATACGGAAAAGGGTAGTGGTTGGTGGGAAGGGAGGGGGGTCAAGGAAATTACCTATCAGCCACCCGCTCCCCCCTCCCCCCGCCCTTCGCGGGCGCTCGCGACCGTTAAGAGAGTGCCCGAGCTAGAAGCCACGCCCGCCCCGCCGCGCCCGAAGTTTGAATGCCGCTTCCAACTCCAGCCTGCCGCCACCTGAGAACCCGCCCGCGCCCCCCCCCCGCCCTCGCACTTCGCCGACGCGCGCGACTGCCAATGCACCTGCGCTGCGCCGCGCCGCTAGGGACCCAGCCCACCCGATTACTTCCAGGGGACCCGAATTACATTGTTTCCGAAGAGATGGCTGTTGATAAAACCAAATTCCAATTCAAGTTAAATAATATTTCCAGCATTTGAATACGCAGCACCTATATAACCAGTAACGAAACATCTGCAATGTAATTATGTTCTATTACAAATATGTTGAGATGACGTGAGCGGTGAATATCTAGGCCCACTCTTTTAATTTATTAGATAAATTAAACCCTGAGATATATGAGAATTGGGAATACGAGTTTAATAAGATTGTTTGTTTTTTTCATTAATACAAAAACAGCCAGCCAATATAGGTAGAAATCAGGGGAAGTAGAAAGAAGGTAAGGGGAGAAAGATTATAGTATTTCAATATTAGTAATATAGCCCTTTTCACTGGAAGTCCGGTTAATTAATGCACCGTGTAAAGTCATGTATGTCAGGTCATAACAGATTTTTTGTACTTCAAAGATCATTATTATGACTTGAATTGTGTGTTCCATCTTCAATTTCACATTCCGAGTATATCTTCAGATATATTGACATTAACGAGTCGTGGATAATCTACCTTTTTATTTACAGGACTAAAATAGATGATTATGGATGAAACTGTAAAACAAATCATGATTACTTTAAGATCTGTTCGCATAAATGAATTAAACCTACTAATAAAACGAAATTAGGACCAATTAACTTTCCCGTTTGAATGGGCTCCAAGTCCAGACGCTGTTATAGAGAGATTACTAAACGAAGGGACCATTTTGACTGCTATCACTTGGCAACTGTTGGCAACATAACTGCAGGTGATGTCCGTGCACTCATTTTATCAATGCGTTCGTTTACAGTTATCTCATTTCTAAATGGCTTCATCACTATGTCTTGGAATGTCATCGCCCGGCATGACGTTCATTTGTTTCCCGACCTGTCAAAGTGCTCCTATCTTAGAGAAACTCCTATATACCTCAAGGGAGACGTCCTCGCTCCCGGACTTCGTCATGACAAAGCTAGAGGCTGCTACTATAGGATACGCTAGTGTCGCCGGATACAGCTGCTGGTAAGGCTCGCCAACTTTCGCACATAAAAATTGGTCAAGAAATACGAATACTCTTTGATTATGAGCGATTTCTGAAATAAATTACAAAAGAAGTTAAATACTATGTGTTTATCTTCTAAAATTCATTTATTCATAATAATACACGCATGAAAGAAAAGGTAGCGCGACCAGCGGCACGAACTCTTGTACCAAGCGCGTGCGTTTGCGTCCCGAGAACCCACACACGTTTTAAATAACGTTCGTATTTTAGTTCATGTATGATACTCTAGAGCGCGCCACAGTAATGGACCCCACCACGTTATATGGGAGATGCCCAGTTATATGGGAGTTATAGGGCCCTGGTCATGGCGTACTGCTGCCGAGGCACCTGTGCTGCTCCGCTAGGAACATCCCAACGCTTCCCATTACTTCAAAGGAACACACATTACATTGCTTCCGAAGCGATGTTTTGCGATTACTTCGGTACCAGATTGCAACGCAAGTAGAAATTATTTGAATACATAATAAATCTAGGCTTTTAGAAATAAAACATATGAAATGTAATTAAGTTATATTTTAAATGTGAAAAATATAACTCGCCTACATCGCTAAATCATGTACGCCTGGTAATAAAAATATATTTCTGGCACAGAAACTTATTACAAATACGTTATTACTAAGTGCGTTTTCTTTTCTTTTTATCAATATAATTGCATCTTTTGTCGTACTCTAATTAATGAGCTAAGCTAATAATTATCTCACATTTTATTAACATGACCTAAATAAAAGATGCTGATGGATATAAATCATAACACGTAATTTCTACAAGGTATCCTGGAAAACCTTTCAATGGAATGTTAAATGCACATCGACGTTTTTAGAGGATCAATAGAAACTCTATGGAAAGTGTATAAAGCTGTAGATCCGGAATCTAACAAAAGGGACACCAGTGTTCGTATCTACATCAACCATCATTTCGAATTGCTACCTTCACTTCTCCCATTTATACGGAGAAAATCGCGTACTTTCGCGCAGCGGCGACTGAATTCTTGCCAAATTATTGAGTTTAGTGCCGCGGCAGGTTATAGTGATTACGGAAGCCTTTAGCTCGTGCTTGCTAAAATCAGGACTTGCTTGCGCACTTACAGGACACTTTATCGTCCACCAGATATGTCTCTGCTAAGCAACACGACCAATTACAATGCATACGGCGCGTACAACAGTAATAATCTTCTTATCACGCAGATAAAGTTCACCAACACGCGAGGTCAAAGCTAAGAAGATTGTCACAAAGGACGTAATTGGCTCATAAGAAACAATAAAACGAATTTATACAAAAAAGGAGTTACTTAACATTCAACGAATTTCACGATAGTGCAACTGTCATGTGTTTATTTCCAATGCAGATTGGGACAGATTTGTTGCTATTTACTAACCCATTTCATTTGTAAGATTTCGCCTTTTGACGATATCACGAACTTGTACTCTTACTTAACAAAGATTACGCATATATGTTCAACATTGTCGGTTTAACCTCTGGTAAAATTCCACACATATTCTTTTATTTACGTGTCTTAGTGTTTCTTCTGAGAACAGGAATAAAAAAAAATCTGCTTTTGATGAAACTCAGGGCAATGATCAAAGAGGAAAGTGGTTGCGTAATCAATTCGATAAGCTTCCAACCGTTTGGAATCGTCGATACAGTAATACAGGTTGATAAGCGGCGCCCTTGAAAATATCTACAGAACACTTGACACACGTATGGCCGTCAATGACGGACTAGTCGCACAAGGCAAATAGAATTATCTGATTTCTTACGATTACATGCGAATCGCATTTCCATACATTCAAGTAAAAGAATCGAACCCACCCGAATTTTGTAAATTAACACCAGACGCTCTTGTTTAATTAAAAGTGATTGTTTCATCGGTAATTTTTGCTCCTTTTTAAAACTGCCAATAACTGAGTTTTGGGATGTCACAACATGAGTTGTACGCAATTAGATCATAGCAAACAAATTTACTCGAGATTCTTCGTAGTAATTATTTTCCCCCTCAAATTTAGGTACAATATGATAAATCAAGAGGTAACGACTCTTGTTAGGCCGGAAAAGCATTAGAGTAATTCACATTCAGCCATTCAATTCAAAGTGTTTCATCACGGAAAGTGACATCACATACACACCTCCCAAAAACACAATCATGAAATCTTCCAGAACATTCTGGAAGAATCAGAATAAAAATAGTGTCAATCGAATCATCTTACCGAGAGGAATCGAATGTTACTTTTGATCACCTATTTCACTAGCAGACAATTCTTCCAAAACACGTTTTTTCGAGAATTTTCTTGGAATGTTCTGAGAAGATCCGAAAAAAGGCTAGGTTCTTAACAGCAGAACGCGCCGCGTCGAATGACATATGGCTAACCGCAAATAGTGAGTCGGAAGAAGTAAAATCATGAGTAACGGTCGGGTGCATGAGGACATCCGCAGGCAACCTGATAAACATATTGAGGGGGTCATCTCATTTGCACATAGAAATAGCTACACTGATCCCATACTAAACATATGCCTCCATGAATCAAAACAGTCTGCAGTCGAAGGATGGGAAATATTCGTGGAACACACACCACATCCGGAAATACGATGTTTCAAAGCGCTACGTGAATGCTATTCATACATGAAGTATCGCCGTTCCGCTCGCTGAACAGTGTCCGTTGGAGTGGAAGTCCGGACTTCGAGACCAGTGCATCGCTTGTCAATGCTGGAGTGTCAGGCAAATAACCACTATGCTTAGTAATGTGTTGAAGTACCACGGCCAGCTACGGTGTAAATGACGCAGTCGAAACTGGACTTAAAATGATCAAGTGGAGCAAAACGCATTAGAGACCGACACAACTCTAAAAAAATAGCAAATTCTATCCGTATTCAAAACATCGATTTCAATCATAACAATGATTTTTTTTCGGCGTCGAACAATTCCTGGCCTCACACAACCAAGAAATTATGAGTCTTAAATCAAGAGGTGCGTCTCCCTCTACTGATCGTTACATGCCCCTGAGACTTTTATTTCCACAACGAAAAAAAAAAAATTGTTGCTAGCTGCACGTCAATCATCAAAATTACAGTGATTATTTCAAATGTGTTCCAAACATATCGACACTGCATGGGATTTCATATTTTAAAAAAACGGTTTAAGAGGTAGCGTCGTTTGAAACAGTTGTAGAAGTTTCCTGAGATAAGGAAGTATCATGAAACAGTCAGTTCCATGTGGACCGCTCCTCCGCATAGAAATAGTTCGGCTCACGGTTACACAGCTGTTGTGGTAACGATTTCGTAAACGTAGGCCAGGCGACCAGAGAGATACAGTGCAGTTCAACGTATTGACTGATTAGTTTCCGGACGTGACAGGTGCTATAGTCATTAAGCCCGTGAGTGTAGTGGATGATTAATCCAGGAGATGGAGGCGTATGTTCCCCGCGGGTTCGTGAGAACCGGCGCCGATATTCACATCAGTTTGCAGCGTTTGCACTGAGATATATCTCCGCCGGCCGGGCAGCGCCCGAAGCTGAACAAGCATTAAGCGCCCAAATGGTCTTCGTACATGAATGGTGGAGTAGTGTATATATGAGAAAAAGGAAGAGCAGGGGCAAGGATGAGGAAGGAAAGATCGTGCGCTGTCCAAGGAGTTTGTTATGGTACTGTTCCGGCGTTCACCTAGTATTTGTCGATATACCACAAAAAACTGCCGCTTAGAGCAGCCGGATGCAGGAATTCCCGCTAGGCAGAGGCTGGGAGTGTCCGGGAGATGGTACGTCCTAGGCCCAGATACCAACGTTTCGGCCGCCATTCAGCCTCCTTCCTCACGACGAAATGCCGCATAGCATTCACACTGACTCCAGCCGCGGAAGCCTATGCTCTCGAATTAAACAGAGCTATAGTTGAAAATTTTACTCATTTAGAACTCGAACCCAAGGAGCACCCAGTAACAGAACTTCAAGAAGCAACATTTATTGCCGTGGGCCATCTCACATGGTTTAACATCGAACTACCGATGGACCGATATTATTTAGCAGTCTATTCGGCAGCACAGTAACGGTCTTCGTACAGAGCTGCAAAGTCCCAAAACATCCATCCCCTGCACCATCCCCAGTGACGCACGGAGCCCAGCTTGCAGTTGTTCGGCAGCAGGCCGGCCGCGCAAGCAGGCTAGCGCTCGGCGCGCTGCATCGACGTGGCACCACCGACAAGCAAGGGTCGGTGGGGTGGGGGTGGGGGCCACACTATCGGCTGCGTCTCACAAATGTGCCGCGCCCCCCCCCCATTGTCAGCGGTAGCGCGACCTCCGACGCGAGGCCCGCCCCGACGTGAGCAGTGGGGCGAAATACGCGTCTGCGAGCGGCGCATTTGAGACAGCAAGCCAAAAGCGATGAATATACAAGGGCGACCAGATCAGTGTTGCAACTTACCCCACGCCGCCACAGAAGTGAGATCACGAAAATGTGAGCCAAATTTAATATTAAAAAACGTTTGTTCAACTGTAGTTGAAAAACAACTTTGAAAAGCAATAGAAAAAAGGCCATTTGTTGTTTTTTCCTGTTGATATTGCGATAGATGGGGCCTTGGATGCAGGTCTGAACCATACAGGATCAATCAAGTAGAAGCATAACTTTTGTTATTTATTTAATGATAGTAATAGTGAGGTGGCGTGAAGTGCAGTGACGTTGTGTAACTGAGAGAAACGAGTGAGTAAGAAAGACATTACAGCTCGCTGTATCGCAGTGCGGTGAAGTGTGGTGAAGTGGAGTTCTATGAAAGATTGCACGGTGATATGTTCATGTGATTTTGTAAAGTTTGTAGAGTTTGTATAGTTGTTAAGTTCTGTAATGTTAAGTTAGTGAATTCTGACACCAAGTTCTCACACTTACTAGCAGAATTATTAATAAATCTAATGTAAAAATAAAAATATTGGTACTAAAAATACTAGCATTAAGGGAACTTTCGTTAGAAAAAAAGGGGCCCCCATGGATCTACTGCTGCAGGCCCCTGTTTTTTATGCGCCCCTTGATGTATAATCTCTTTTCTTAAAGATGGCTTCGCAATAGCTTTGGTCATTAGGTACCAGTTATATACAATTCTAAACATAATTCTTATACACAATTCTATGTTACTGCCGTATTCATGATGTCTGGTTTTGATAAGATATTTCATTAATGCATTCTTATCTGAGACAATTTTTTTTTGTTCTTGAGCAATGTCAGTGCTTCTTTTTGGAAAACTTTATAAACTTTTCTTCGTCAGCATTTTTGTTTCTGCAGCTCACCAGTGTGCATCTAACATCATGAAACACCTCAAATCTAAAGATGCGCAACCACTGAATCAGAATCCAATCTGTACCCTACCTACAGCGGTCATGGATGGCAGTAATTGTAGGCCATAACAGTAACAATTACCGAACAACTACACACGCCCTCTTCCCACCAGGATTCCACGGCGCGCACGCGCTACTCCTACATTGCAACCGTAGAACCTCCTTATTTGTTGTACTTGATCAATGTGAGTGCTACTCTTCGGAAAACTTTACGAAGTTTCCCTCAGCAAAATTTTTTGGCACTGCAGCCCACCAGCCCTGTACATCCAACAGCGCGAAACAACTGAAATCTAAAGATGCGTCCACCATTAAATTACTGAATCAAAATCCAATCCTCATCCTATCCACACCGGGTCTTTGGCCTGAACAACATTCATTGCAGGCCATAACAATAACAATTACCGAACAACTCCACACGTCCTCTCCCCACTCGGGGGCTGCGGCATTGCAGCCGTGGCGCCTCTTTATTTGTTTATGGCGCCGAAGGGGCGTCGGGGCCGGCGAGGGCGCCCAACACGCAACGGCCATTAGGACACGGCAGCGCTCGCCGCGAATAAACGCCTCGCGCGGGGCGCAAGAACACGCGCGCACGCGGAGGCCGGGCGGCAGTCGGCGGCTCCCGCGGTTGCACACCGGCACGGAGCCAGGGACTCCACAGGGAAATCAACAACGAACAATTCATTTCAATCAACGGCATTCACGATTCATTCAACAACGAACATTCACGATTAATTCATCTGTGGCTGTAGAGAAATATTTCTGTAAACAGGGACGAGTTTCGCAGCTCGGAAAGCCATGTCAGGCAATAGAATTGCTAGAAGCTGAACCGAAGCCTTTTTTGTGGGACAACTGCTAAGGAGCAAACTGACGAATTGAGCACGGGGGCATAATTTGCAGTTTTGTTGACAGCGATAGCCAATCAGAAGCTTGCAAAACGGTCTCTTTTTTAGAATAATATTTTAATGCAATATGTAGCCATACCATACATTAAAAAAATATGGTTTTAAAATATAATTTTGGCAGCTTGTCTTTTTTGGACGTTAAGTATTTATTAGTAGTTAGGGAACTAATAGCTGTTTGTTTTTGAACACATTCGATATATTATATTCTTAAATATGTAACCTCTGGCAAGTAGAAAACGTGTAACGGTAGAGCTTAACAGAAGACATTTATCACTACTTTAATCCTATCGTAACTATATTAACCATCTTTAAATGAACAACAAAATGTTTAGAATACCCCCCCCCCTGAACTCATATGTGAAGTTAAGTTTACTCATGTCCGTAAGTGAAGTGTCAGACGCTGCTCGATAGGAAATTCTAGCCTCGGGAATACCCCCATACATTAACAATTACAACAACCTGCAAATCACTTTTTTTAAAACTTAGTGCTGTAACAACATGCTTGAAGGCTGATAAAACTAAAAAAAATCAATAAATAAATTTCAGTTTTAGCTTCCTGTTATACTTGATAAGAAAGAAAGAAATAATAATTTATATTTATGTGAATAATAATTTTTTTTTGTAACAATACTCCAGGGCATTGAGCCACTTTTTCTTCCACGAACTTCCGTTGGCGAACGCACTGTGCCCAAAGGGCCGTTGGCTTTTAAAACCTAGCACCGGCGTTGTCCCAGAAAGTCTACTTAACGAAGGTTCGCGCATAAGCTGAAGCTCCCGGGAGTTGGGCCACGGCCCTGGCCGTTTTTAGAGGAGGATTTTCATGCGAGAAAACTTCTCTACGCAATTAAGGCGAGTTTTCTCTGCAAGAAGAGAACTTACATTCTCATGGCCGCTCACGCAAGCAATTATGTAGGCTTCTGTAATGTTCAAAATAAAGACAGATGGAAGCGTTGAAACTGGACATTGTTTTCTACATACCATAGCATGTAATGACGAATAATAGTAGGGTACGTTTACGTCATGAATAATGGTATAAAGAAATGAGAAGAATTAGATATAATAACTTCTCTTTCTACATTATTGGATCATAGTACCTCTCTGTGGGGTTTTGCTTGCAGGAAAATTGGCACTCCTTCTGATAGTAATTGGATATGCAGAAAAACTTCTTTACTGAACAAAGTTTACATATTTGCTACACGTTCTACCAATTACAAGCCACATCGAGACGTTCAAAAATATATTAAAGGGAATGCAAAGTTTGATTCCAAGTAAAGCATCTGAGTCTTTGTGACAATGTAGAGAAGTTGCAAGTACGAGCAATTTCTTTCAAAAGGGTTAATGGCTTTTGGAACACTTTGGAAATTGCATAAATACATTACGATTTCGTACGATATCCGCTGATGCATCACGCGTCTCTTTTTTAAAAAAGCGAGTTACTAATTTATTGTCCTTTCGATAATTTATAACATTCCTACATACTACAAATTTTTTCTTAGTTCACTCCCACGAAATGTTACAATGGTGCTTTTGTTTCATATTTGACGACTGACTTCCATCCACTGCAGTAGCAAGTGTTTTTGAAACCCGAATACCGAATTGTCGAAGCCTCTTCTTAACACGAACATAAATCATACGTTATTAAAATATATATATATATATATATATATATATATATGAATATACATGTATATATATATTATGACATCAGCGAATAGAAACTACAATAAATGTAACGCTCCACCACGCAGCACATAACTCCAAACCCAACCGCAAATCATGGCAATCGTGAAAGATCATCTCAACGCAGCTCAGCTCGGCTCGAGATCAACAGGCAGCCAGCGAAGGGGAGGAGGGGGGGCGGTCGAGTCGGAAGGCGAGTATCGACATTTCCTCCGTTGCGGCCGGCCGCTGTGCTGTGCGGGGGCGGGCGGGGGCGCCGGGCGGGGCGCGGGCGGGGCGGGCGGGGCGGGGCGGGCGGGGCGGGCCAGGGACGGGCGGGGCGTTGGGCCGTCGTGGCCGGCGAGCGGGCGGGGGCGGGGCGGGGGCGTCGGCGTACGAGAGCGGGTCGGGCGGGGGTGTTGCGCGGGGGCGGGCGCGTGTGCTTGTGGCGCGGGCGGGTATTGGGCGGGTGAGGAGTGATGGGCGGCGGAGCGGAGGGCGGGGGGGTAGGGCGCGGCGAGTTGCGGGGCGGGCGCGGGGCGTGGTCAGGCTCGCGGGAGGAGAGGGGGTCTCAGCGAAACGCCTGGCGGTGGGGCTCATGCGTGGCGCGCGCTCGGAGCGCTGCGGGACGGCGACGGACGCAAGACCGGATTCTCCCATATCTGAAGCCTCAGCCCCTGTATAACAAGAACAGCAGTAGCCTGCGCCCGGAAATTTCGGCGCTTCCGCTGTGGGTTTCGCTGCGGTTTGCGGTAGTAGTACAAGGTCAGCAGACCGCGAGCTTTGATTTCTAACAACCCGGCATTAAATTGTGAGAGACGTGATCGTCGTACTTCCCCGCTCCAGTTTATATTCTCTGGTGGTGCGCAGAGATTCCAGCAGTTCCAGTGACTCGAGCCACGCTTTCCGTTCGAGGTCGATTTATTAAGTGTGTAACGGACGCAACAACTGTTATGTATAAGACATTAGTCACTTTTTATCAGGAGAGTGGCGGTGATTTTCGCTAGCTGACTCTCAGGGCACACCGCCTACACGTCGGCTGCGGAGTTTTACAGCCATACATTTACCTCGTGCTACGGCGTCTTGGACTCTCATACCACCAATGCATTAACCATCATAATCTATTAATAATATTAATAAAATAATTTCTATCGTCATCATATTCAAGCAATCCCTTAAATAAAATTAGATTTCATCATCATGCATTCACCAACTCCATTTAATATCTCTAATATAATATCAGTCCCATCAAGCGACTAATATCCATTAATAATAATTAATTTCATTCATCATCATCATTATTTGATGATAACCCTCACATCTTTCAGTAGCAAGTGGAATAGAATAATTCAACTCCAGCTGAGTTAGAATGGAAAACAAACGTGCGTCTCTCCCTCGCCTACACCTGGCTCTCATTATCTTCTGCTTCGTCACGTGTCAGAATCCAGCTTCCTTAACGCAGATGCTCGTGTACACGCCTATTCAAGAGCAGCGATTGATGTGAGCTATTGAACCTACTCCGAAGAGAAATGAATGCACTTAACGCTGTGACTAAGGTGCCGTATAAAATTATAATTCGTTTGAAAATGAAGAAGAAACGCAGGAAGGTGAAGTACCATTGAGAATTAAAATCATTCTAGAAGAAGCGCTTAGAGTTTGTTAAAGTAAACCATTCCATTCACAAAAAAATCCTCAAATTTTGCTTGCACACTACCTTAAAACCGAAATGAAATCTTACTTCTTGAATACTAGTATAATCCTGACAGGATATACAATGCTCCTTTGAACTGTTGGACACGAATACTAAATACAGAATACATGCTGTTCCTATGTCAAAGGCCTAGCCAAAGCCACGGCCAAACAAGAAATTAACACAGCTGTCTAGCCCCGCAGACTCATCCCGACCATTAATAACCCAGATCCGAAACGGCGAAGTAGGCGTAAACGTAATTAGGACAAGCATCATCGAGCTCGGACGCGGACGCGCGACGGTGTTTCGGTAACGCGAGACGGCACCGCGAGAGTCACGACGCGACGCTCGTAGCAGACGCGAGGGCCAAACGCGCAACGCTCTCGAGTTGACGTGACCGCCCGCCTACCGGAGTCCCCAAACGCACCCTTTGAGCGATCAGCCAATTGAGCGCGTGCGCGGCTAATGCTCGACGCGTGTTACGGCGCCGGTCTGCGAGGGGATCGGCGCGGGCGGTGGCGGGTAAGGCGGGGGCTGGGACGGCGGCGGCGGGGCGGGCGGACTGTGCGGGGTGTGCTGGCGTGTGTCGGGCGGGTCGCGGGGCGCGGGGCGGGCTTCCGTGGCGTTTGTGGCAATTGCCGTCGTAGGCGGACTTCCCCGCCGGTCCCACTCTCACGGGACCTTTCCGCCGCCGTCGTGGTGGATGAAGAAATAACGTAGAAAAAACACAATTCATTCAAAAATACACAAGATTATAGCAACACACGGAAAAAAAAATAGGTGTCAAGCCACAAAGTCTTACACATGCTTCTCGAGTCTGTCCGACGCGCTTGAATCCAGAATCTGAAGGTAGATAGCGCCACCAGCACTTCCAAGTTGTTTCTTTTTAATCGCGAAATACCACTGTGAATTTACAATTTCGCTGGTTTCTTCGCGATAAGAAAAACAACGAAAGTGGTGGCTCTAATTCGGATACAGCAGCGGCTCGTAGACATTCGAGAAAAAATGTGTCAAGTCTTGTCAAACAACCTACTTTTTGTTTCGTTTGTTACTAAAAGAAGTAGTCTGATGCAACAGGTGGTTACAAGCCAATAGACGTCTTGTAACAACAATAACACAACAAAAATGCGGTTGCTGACATTGACAGATGAACTAAAAAATTAAAATGTCAGAAAACAGTGCTGAATAGATAACATTTTATCACAGCATGCGCTGACAACAAGCATAACTTTAAGTACTTGTAAAATTGTAATTCGTAATGATCCCAGGTTGAGTCCTAGCAGTAGTGCGTGACTATGTGATGTATTACGAAGTACCACCTCCTTATAAGTGAATTACGCTAATAAAACACCTCGTATAACTTAAGTAACGAGCATCTTACATGTAAAAAAAGCGACACCGAAAAAGGATACAAATAAGGTCCTCAAAAGGAAATTACACGAGGCAACACATCATGGAGATACGTGTAAAAAGTCTTTCGAACCATGATTTTCTAGTATATTACCCACGGATCATTTGCCTATGTTTATGAGGTCTGCAACTCCTCTCGAGAAGAAACGAACAAGAATAGAATAAGTGTATTGAGAGTGTTTTTAATTTGCCGTTTCTGGCGAACTTGTCGACTGTTATTTCATCCATTTCATCCCTTACCACAATAAGAACACTACAGACGTTGCCAAATTCAAACCGCATTGCAAAGGAAAGCAGCGACTTCAAACCGCCACCGCCAAACTGATTCATCGCATCCTATGGACTTCTTTGAAGCAAGCGCATAACTCGCGGTGTGAACAAGCCAATCTAAAACAACGACAAAGGCAGCAGTACACATACATGGCACTAGGCGAGAATGTCGGAGCCTAGAGATGCGCGAAACTCAACGCACGCATCCATCGAGGCAGCCGCCGTCCGGAGGCTGAGTTCCGTTGCGGTAGCAGGAAAAAAAACGCGCCGCTGCACGCAGACTTTAATGAGCACGCCCGCTCGCCGCGCTTGCTGACCGTTCCGCTGCCAGCATCCCAGACCGAGACCGCCCCAACCTACCACCAAAACCCACCTCAGACCCCGGCCGCACCCGCCCCGCCCCGCCGAATTTGCCCAGGCCCTCCGTCGCTTCCACCTCACCCCCGTTTGCATACAGCGCCTGCCACGCCTCCTCGCTGATCCGAGCGTACCCCGCCTCCTGCCCCCTGATCCGCTAGGACCCGCCTCGCCTGTTGCCCTCCCACTCTCATCTATTCCCCCGCCCCGTTTCCGGCTGTTCCCCTTGCCCGCTGTTCTGCTCCCCTGCCCTGCTCCCTTCCGTTCTGCTTCATTCCTCCACCCCAACCTCTTTATCAGCCTCGGGTCTATCTCTTCCCCTTGCCGCCTTGCTCGTCCTGCCCCGCCCACCCTACTCCCGTGACTCGACCCCACCTTTCCCAGCCCAGCCCAGTGCTCACCCCCTGCAGCAGCCTCGTCTCATCGCCCAGCCTAGGCTAACCCAAAACGCTCGCGACTAGGGCCTAGCTCGTTTTTCTCGCCCCCCCCCCGCTCATTCCGGTCCGTCTCATCCCGCTTTCCCTGCCAACCCGTTCCAGCCAGCCACGCCCCCACGCCTGCGTTCTCTGCCATAGGCTCACCTCGTTCCGCCCCACCCACTCTCTACCGTGGCTTACTTCACCTTTGCCCTACCCAGGCCTCGTCCCAACACCTCAGTAGCCCTGCACGGGTGAACTCAACAGCCTAATAAGCCCCACCCAACACCGTCCTCATCCCCACTAAGGCCTGCCTATTTCTTCGCCACGCATGCTCTCTGCTCATCCCAGCTTCATTTCGCCCAACTCCTTTCTCCGCCTCGTCCGACTCCATTTCCAGCCTCTACCCCACGCCCATCACGACCTCCTCTGCCGTGGCCCAATCCGCCTTCGCTCCGCCCAGCAGAATCTGCCCTGCCCAACCCCGCCCAGCCCGCCGCGCTCCCACTCCGCCCTCCCCGTTTCCTCGCCTCGCTCGCTCTCTCTCCGGCCCTCTCCATCCCTCTCGCAACCTCCAGAGTTGGCCCTCTCTCCATCGTGCCGGCCGCCACGTCCGGGGCCGCGACGGATGGCCGCAGTTACTCTTGCGTCACGCCGGAGGAAGCACGTTTGCCAAAATAGATATTTGCATCAACGGAGGGGAAAAAATGACGCTAGGAAGCACGTAGTGCATCGAGAGCGGGTTAGCTAGGCGGCTTTTCCTGCCGGCGTTTTGTCTTCCGCGCTTCCTGCTGAATCGCTCCGCCTGCATGGCGTCGTAAAGTAGAGAAATATTCAACGTGACAAACGGAAAGAAATAACGGTTTCAGTTTTCTACTGGCTATAGTAATCCATCAGAGCCACAATGTTTTAATACTATAATCACAAACTTTTGATGAGTACGAAATGAACATGTTCCTGTTACGTTTATAATTAGCAAATGTGACAATATCGAGATGCGAGAAGTTTATTTTATAACTTGATACAAATAAACTGCCAAAAGCTGATGTGTTACTTTCAAATAAAAGAAACGACTAGATTATCTGTTCTCTTTGAGTGCAAATACGACCCAAATAAAAACATTATAGGTAGATAAATATCGCATTAATTTGTAGACCAGTTTGCGGAACACAACGCACTGTAGCTTAAAAATCTACAACAATCTAATGCTGAGTAATTTTCAAAACCGTAAAGGTCTACAAACACGAAAAAATGGCACGTGGCTTATAACAGTAATGGAGTAATATGTGAAATGTACGAGAACAACAATTATATATATATATATATAATATATATATATATATATAGATATATATATATATAGTATATATCCAAAAGATACAGCTGAAAAGCTGATCCTGCGAAGAATTATACACGTTAATCGTTGTATCTGTGGTCAGTAATGCTATACGCCAAAGATAATAATAATAATAATAATAATAATAATAATAATAATAATAATATATAAATAAATATAAGAGATTTGAACACCAAAAACAAAGCAATTGAATATGAAGTATGATCCTTTTTTAATGATGGTGAGGCGACCAATTTATTTGATTTTGACCACTTGGAGTGGAATGATACGCGGCGTCGGCTCTTGCCCTTCCTTACCTCACCTCCCAGCGTGACGGCGATGGGCGTGCCCATGGGCATGAGCACGGACTGGCCGAAGAGCGTGGCGAGGCGCGCCACGTCGTCCCACATGGCCTCCAGGATGCCGGACGCCTCCGCCGTCTCCACCACCTCCACCCGCCCGCGCAGCCCCGCGTCCTCCGGGTGCGCCGAGCTCGCCGACGGATGACGTAGCTCCTCCATCGAGACCCCCCCCCTCCCTCCACACACGCACACTCGCTCACGACCGAGGAATAAAAATCTTGTGTACGCCGTACTCCGTTGTCGTTCACACTACGATCGCCCGCGCTCGCTTTCCTGCGGAAAATTCACTCGCTCTCTGATTCTCGGAATACAACCCACACTTACTTCTTACTGGACGCGAAATGAAAAAAACAAATCTTGTTTATCTTTCACTCCGTTTTCGTACTACACGAATATTTCTTCAATTTGCCTTCCAATTCTTAAACTAAACTAATACGTCGGTAAATTACTTTGCGAAAATTTCATGCGAAACATTCAACCACTTCGACAAATCTTCCAAATATCTTTTCAAAATAATATTTTCTTTCCTTTCCCCACACAACTTGTTTCTCGAATTAGACACAAACTAAGAACTAATCCGTCACTCAGGTTTCATTCTAAACAACGATTTATTACACTCGCTTTTCAATTCGCAAATAATACAATCTGATATGTCAGTATCGTTCTTCGAGAATGAAACACCTTTTTGTCACCCAAAGACTTCAATAAAAAATCTTATTTATCTTCCACTACCTTTTCCTTCTCAACACTGATTTTGTACACTCGCTTTCCTAGTCTTCCCGGCAATTCCAATCGATTTTCAACTCTTAGACAATTTTACACGTTGGTAACTTGATGCGAGAAAACACACAACAGAGCACAAAATCTTGTTTACTGTTCACTTCGTTTTCATTTGAACGGTTTTGTACACTCGCTTTCCCATTGCCCGACGTCCTCATACGTCAATCAGCTTCTTCGGTAATCAGAAACCAACTGGAAAAATCACCGTATCTGCATCATTCGATCGTAATTCGTAGCTACTATTTCTGCCACTGTAATGTCGAAGAACATTTCACACAAAACTACCCAGAAACCTCAAGATGTCACACTGCAAAAAAAATGCAATCTCGTTTCGTTTCAGCACAAAACACAACTGATTAGGAAACAAAAGCACATTCTTTGTTTCACAATCATATCAATTGTTTTGAATATGGGCTTCTTTTCTTAAACGTGATTACAAATGTGTCACACCCACTAATGCATGCATAAAGATAACACTTTACATATTTTGCAGTATATCGTTGGGATGAATCATATCATTTTTGTTTTCCTGAAGCAACTCTGCACACAATTTAGAAATACAAATGTAACTTTCGTTGTAATTCTTTCAATACAGCCGTAAAGTACCGATCTTTGTTTAGTGTTCCTCCTTACAATCGTTTGTGGTCATTCTTTTGAAAGGTAATAGGACGCCAATTTTTAAATTACAGAACCCCCAATGCTTGTTGTGTTGGAACACTATTTGAAAGACTCACAGTCGTATACTGAGTTGTGTAATAACTCAATACAAATAATTATTACAGTTTTATGCACTGAACGACATAATTTTCACTCACAATTTTCAAATATGGCAGACGTACTTCCAAATCCAAAAAAGTATAAGTTGAAATATTCACGAACTCGTATAATATTACACATAATACCACAAACATGTGGCACCACGTAATAAAAGTAAATCCGCAACCGAAATCCCATTTTTAACAAGCACTTCCATCATTCCAATACCATTAATGAACCGCTCCTGTAATTTGTCATTCACCACACACGAATGAAATCTCCTGACGTTATCACAACACAATTTGGCAACTGCCAGAATACAGTAGCACACACGCCACCATTCTCAACGGACACACGTAGTGACACAACAGTCTCTCCCAAAAAAAAAAAAAAAAAAAAAAAAAAAAAAAAAAAAAAAAACTCATTAACTAGCCATCACCGTGCCGGACCTCTTCACAGTTTTCGATACTAACACTTGACATCGAAACACGCACTTGTGTGATTATCTCTCTCTCACACGCACGCATGCACGCGGTCACAAAGTCGCGCCACGCCACAGAATACGTACGCAAACGAACATCAACAAAAAGAAGAAAAAAATAACGCGGCGTTGCAAGGTCCGGACTAGCGGGCGAGCGGGCGGGTGGGCGGTCCCGCCACCAGCAAACATATGCAGCCCGAGCTCCCGGGTGGCGCCGCTCGGGGGAAGCTTATCAGAGCCGCCTCTATCTCGGGGCCGTCCACAAAGAGCGCGCGCTGATAGCCCGCCTCCCCCGTCGCCGGTTCGCGAGTAGTATTATTTTAGCCGACGGCTAAAGCTTGTGGATTGCATGGCTCAAGTGTGGAATGCCCTGTAGAGATGTGTGTGTACTAGGCGATTCAACAAGGTCGACGTGTTACAGTTGATGTGATAAGGTGGTTGGATTAAGTTACCTGTTTGTTAGAAAATAAAACAAAATAAAATTGCCAGGCATATTTGATACTCGATTTGTTCGTGCATTTCCAAGTCAATGGTGAATCACCAGACCTTGGCATTTGCGCTTAGCATACAATATCCAGTGAACTCATTTTACCCCAAAATACAGACTTGACCACTCGTTTCACTCTCGAAACTGCTAATAGTTTATATCAATGAAAAGAAAACTGTCGTTTGGACTTCCGTTGGTTTATGTTTGTTTGTTTTTTTATTTTTTATTTTTTTATTTTTTATTTTTTTATTTTTTATTTTTTTATTTTTTATTTTTTTAAATTCCTTCTAAAGATGCAATTTACGAATTCACATTTCACACACATTTTACTAAGTTAAATGGCTAACTAAAACACATAAGTTAAGTTGTAGTTATTCCTTGCATTTTTTTAATCAACACCAAAACAGCTCATCCAAAAGTGTTCCACTTATCCATACGATTTAGCTGTTTGTCAAAAAACATCCACTGCAAATAATTCGTCTGTCCCATTGTGGTCTTAATCCTGTCCCGTTTATGGTGAAATACAAAACGATTTCGTTATCACAAAGCTTGAAAAAACCTTTTCCAGATATCATTATACTTTAAGGTTCCGGGAAAAAACTTATCGCAGCCATAAATATTTCTCAATGATAAAGAGACAGATTAACAACAATAAAATGATTCTTCTGTACACTGAAACATCGCGACTTGCACACCAAAAATAGATATCATACATTGCAAATACAAAGGCCATCTCAATACAAATACTCCTTGTTATTTTTGGATTACGAATTCAGGCCGTTGTATTGTATTAAAAAAACAATAACGGTAATGCACTTTCCTCGAATACCTAAGCAAGTTCTTTTCAGCTTTATCACTATCCAAATAGTGAGTAAATAAGAATAAATGATTAAAACAACAAAAAAACTGCAAGGAGAAACAAAGGTATAGGTAAATAAGTTTTATTCCTGTATATTGAAGTTTCGTTCACTTCATATAAAACACAATTCGTAATTTGCAAGGAAATAATATTATTGACGGTAAGTAAATAAAAAAAGTATTTACATATATATGTGCAGTGAGAATTACATACTAACACATTTACTACAAATACACTAATACATTTTCATACAAAATTATTCATAGCCAGTTATTTCTCCTTCGAACTGAAGAAAACATTTTTTTTTCTTTTAATGTTGCTTTAAAATGAGACTACAAAGTGTTGTGCTTTGTAACAATGCCCTATTCCAATAATTTACATAGCACGAGTCGCATATTGACGCTCTCTCGAACTACTCATTATTCCCAAGGCGATTAACAGTCAATTTTTCTTACGCCAGTACAAAACAAAGTGCCCAAGCAGCTGGTTTGACAATGCTTTTAGTCGAATTTTGTCAGGCGATAGATCTGAAAGGCGAAAAAATATCAATGTTTCTACAACGAATAAAGTTAACGTCAGTTTCTCGCAACTAAACTGTTTCATGACTTTTATACGAGGCTTTCACAGCAATGAGAAACGACTATATTGACCCCATCCGATGACAGCTTACCACACAGAGTGTTAACATTAAGTACCACTTCGACACGTTGCTCACACACCGACGTCGTTCGCAGTACCCGACCCGCTGGTGGCCGCAATGCGGTTAGCGCCTCCAACCGTATGGTCCCACCAACGCGACCACCGCGCCCCGGCAGATTTAGAACGCGGCGCCCGCCCCCTTCGGCCAAGTGGACATCGAGCGCTAATGGGGGAGGCGAAACCGCCGTGGGAGCAAGAGAAAGGCTGGTGTACGCACACACGCCGCCTTCCGGAAGGGGGTGGGGGTAGGGGGGCGACAATCGATAGAATCGCCTCGCGCGTTCTCGCACTCGCCCCATATCGAGCGGCCGGCGAGCGGGCGGTAATAACCTGCGCCCTCCGAGCCGAGCCGGCCTCTCTCACGCCGTGCGATGTTTTCTTGTTGGCGGCACGGCCCAAGTCCGCCAGCCCGCTCCGTCTCGCTCCCATGTCGTCGAGCCCTTCTCGTTACCCCAGACCCTACCCCGCCCAGCCTCACCCTTCTCCCTCTTTGGCCGGTCGGGAGCTTAGAGCTTGTTCCGTCTGGTGCGGTGCCCCGCTTGGCGGGAGATACCTGGTTGGGGAAAACCCCGCCAACCGACGAAGGTAAGCGCTGGATTTCGCAATCTAGTGGGGAAAGAGCACCGTCACCTTCCGAGCAAAACATGTACGACACTTACGGGACTAACAACATTAGCAGTTGACGCGCCCGGAATCACTTTCAGTGAATCAGTCAACCTCCCCCTTTTTCCGACCCGTTGACCCCGCTTCTTCAAGTTCCCCCTCGCGCTGTCTCGTCGCGCCTCTACGCTCCGTTTCGTTCCGATTCATTTCTTACCGATTCGTCCAGCCCCGATCCGTTCCGCTCTGCCGGATCTCTTTCCCCCTCTCAACCCCACTTTCTCTGTCCCGGTTCCATCCAGCCTCACCCCGCACTCTGCCTCGTCCTTTGAATTACGCTCTGTTCCATTCCGTCCTCCCTCGTTTGGCCCCGATCCTTCATACTTCGCTCCGCCCTGATTCGCTCCATTTGGTTCCGGCCTATTCCGTTCTGACTCTCGACGAGCCGGGTTCGTTCCGTTCTGCATCATCCCGTTCCCCCTTCGCACCGTACCATTCCTTTCCGCACCCTCACGCTACCCTAGAACCTTTCCGCCCCGCCCCAATCTGTCATGATCCGCTCCACGCCATTCCCTCTGCCCTGCCCTCTCCTCGTCTGACCCATTATGTTCTGCCCAGAGTTGCCTCACTCCGTTCGGCTCTGCTTCACCATGACCACACCCGCTCCGCACCAATCTACCCCACGCCATTTCGCCTCCCTGCCCCGTTCCGCCTCCTTGGTCCTCACCATTCCGCTTCGCCCCACCCCCGCACCTTGCTCCGTTCCCCGGGCGGACGCTGTAATTGGATAATCTTATCTGCGTCGCCTTGGAAATGGGCACGGGCGCAGGCCGACACCCGGCGCGCTCGCACGGGAGGGGGAGTTGAAGGGGGGAGGGGGGGTGTTGGAATGGGAACGAGGCCGCGATACCGCAGCTGGAGACTCGAGAGGTGGAGGTGTGGGTGCAGCGCACTCGATGGGCCAGACGACGAGGTTTTGTGATGGCTCTTATATCAAGAATAACAACAAATCATTTGAATAGCTTGGACCAGAACTGCTCAATGGCAAGATTTGGGGAGCCAGTCACTCTGCGGTTACTCGCCTTTAGAGCCGATCGCGCCCCAGTGCCTTCCCCTCCCGTCGAGCTGACTCAAGCGATAGCTTTTACACGAAAAACTACAAAAAAATTGAATACCTTGGATGAGGGTTGCTCAAATGAATGATTTGGGGTGCCAGTCACCCCGCGGCCACTCATATTTCCTAAACCAGTGCCCATTGCGGCCCGTGCGCCTTCCCCTCCCTTCGAACAGAATGTCTCAGAATACGTTAAGAACTTCTAGGATATGCGTAGATCGAAAATGAACACTTTCTGTCAATGGACATACAGGAACATGTGGTACAACGGAGTTAATGTGATATTTGCTCCTGTTTGTTAGGCAATCCCCATATGTACAGATGTTCGGCAGGTTCATGAAATGTCTTTAACAACGTACGTATGTCACCTGCCAAATACTTATGCCTAACAATAAAATACGTCATATGGTAACTCCTGTATATGAAACTCCTCACAATATGTTTATTAGGAAAAAGGAATCATTTTCGACCATCCCTACATAGTCTAGACGTTTGTATAACTTTTTTCTAAAACTTAGTTTATATTCGTACTCGGGTGGTCGGGAGACGCCGCGCAGTTGGCAGCGTTTCCGACGTCATACTGCAATGTTCTTCGGGGAGACCGTTTCCAGTCACAACGTTGGAAACTTCCAAGACGTCTCGGCGTCTCCAGGACAACCTAGAATCTATTAACTCCCCCACGGAATCCTATGTCCTACCTCTCATATCCAGATTGTCCCGAATCGTACTATTTTCTCTCTCCTCTCGACGCGACTTAATAACGTTTGCTACTAGTGCACCACTCTTTGAATATTCTTCTCTTTCTTGCAAATGTAATTTAAAATAAACCGTTAGTGATATGCGCACGAAACTTTGAAGATATTGTTAAAATCCACTTTTTATCCTAGCAGACAAATTTCTGGTAATAGTTCATTGGATGAAATCACGAACTGCGGAAGTTTTAGATATTTTGCAATTAGCAGATCTGGCTCCTCACGAGTATTGTTATATTCAGCAATAGATCGATAAAATTGATCAAACTCCGAAGATACGGCATGTGAACAGATCACGTTCCATTTGTTTCCCAAGAGATTGGTAGATGGTTACACGTACATGTTAAAAGTGCTTTGGCAACATAATCAAAAGTGTTCTAATCATCTAGTAGATAAGCAAAGAATTTAAAGAGACGATACGGCGATAGTGATTAAAGACACGGAGAAAAGGGAAAATTATCTTATCAAAGTTAATGGGGGTTCACTGTACATTCACCTTTCGATTTAAAAAAAACGGAAAGGTGCAAAAGGAATTTTTCCACAGAAAATTTAGTTACACACTTCGAGGAGATGATTACATTCTGCTCATATTTCGGATCAAATGGTACTCTTTACAACTACAACCTTAGCGCCTTTCATTATTACTTTCGTTTAACGTTTTTTCATTTTCTCATTTCTTCATGAAAATCATTCTTTTCATAATTTTGCAAATAGTTTTAATTTCGCATCTACAG
Organism: Gryllus bimaculatus; assembly: GCA_017312745.1. NCBI lineage: Eukaryota > Metazoa > Arthropoda > Insecta > Orthoptera > Gryllidae > Gryllus > Gryllus bimaculatus. The sequence continues at coordinate 2,160,036 of BOPP01000007.1, read as the reverse complement.
TAATTACTCCCTTATCTTTAGCACTATTAAAATCTTTACCACAAAACTGATTAATGGTTCATTTAGCTTTCGCTGTGTCATTTACGACACCTATGATTAAGCGTTTTATCGGTCTTTCATTTATTCTCAGCTGTACTCCCCTTTTCTCACTCGGCCGAGAAAATTAAAACTGCTGGAAACCTTCCTTTGGAGATTTTTTAGAAGGTTTCTTGGAAACGAATTTCCACAAGGATATGCTGAAAGTAATTTCTGGGCAGAGTAACCTGTAAATACTACCTCGAATACGTTTCGTGAGTATTTTTTCCCGTTAAGTCTCGGATATTCATTTTACGCCTTAACAGACAAAAAAAACCTCGAAATTCTTGTTTAAAAAAAAGTAAGTCAATTGGAAATCATGACAGGTAATGTATCTTCACTAAGCACGTTACCTTGAACTAATTGGGGAATATAATTATTCAAATAATCATTCTCCATGTTCTTGCAGCAGTAAACTGTTTCCATCGCGAAGGACATTATAAGAAGAATTAGTCAAAATGTGTAGCCAATTCGTCTTTGAAAATAGTTTTTATTACATGAGAGATAATATTTCATGCCAATTTTCCCCAAAACGCTCTTTGCTACATGTATTCCTAATTCAACTTAATATGTATAGGAGTTAGGGCACAGATCTTAAATTTCAAGAAACTGCGCGGATTGCGTCCCCCCCAGAACGTCCCACAGTTTTTTAGCAGTTTTTTGACGTTAATTACATTAATAAATAAACGTGGTCAGCAGTAAACCATTGCGAGCACACGGCTAACACGGCGCGATTTCTTTGAACTCCTTTCAATCACACGGCGCGGAAACCGGGCGGCGGGTGTGGGGCCGCCGGCGGGAAACAGGAAACCAGCCCCTCCCCCCTCCCCACACGCCGTGAAAAACGGGCGCGTGTCTAGGCGGCCCATTACCGGCGCGGGTGGCACAAAAAGAACCGCACAGCGCCGGCCCCCGCCTGGGGCGATCAAGGAAAGGGGCCAATGGGAGGGTGGGGGTGGGGGGTTGAGGGGCGCTCGCCGCAGTGATCGTCGGCCGTAAAAACCACGCCCCCTCCGGCATAGGGCACCGTCAGAGCACCGAGGTCCACCGACGTTGTTACGATGCGCGGTAGCGGCAAAGCGGCGCTAGTCTCGCTCACGGAAATCCCCTCCTCGGAAGACGCGGGCGACCAAAGCGCAGAGGGCAGCGCGCTGTATTTCCACCTCTGGGTACCCGGAGTTAAATTCTGGCCACTCCATGTGGAGTACGACGTGGGCCAAGCGGAATCGCCGGAGGTTTTCTCTGGATTCTGCCGTTCCCACTTCTGTCTCATTCCACCTTCATACGCTTTGAGAGCCTAGGCTTCCATGGCAGGAACGAGTAAATTTTTGGCTGTCCGAGAGACGCCGCACCTGTGCCAACGTTTCGGCCGCCATTCTGCGAACTCCCTCAGGGCGAAATGCTTAAGACAAAATAGAATTTCGCCCTGAGGAAGGACGCAGAATCGCGGCCGAAACGTTGGCACCTGTGCGTAGGACGCGGCGTCTCGCGGACAGCTAAGCAATTAGTCATTCTCATCACATCAACTGCCACTTTTGAATCACCAGCATCGTCATCTCTCAGGATAATCTGGCTGTACAATATACTATCATGTCGCCTCTCTGCAGTATAACACATATGATCCTTTACTTTCCACCTACGCTCCCTTCCGATAACACTCCTTTCAAAATTTCCGACAGCCATTTATAAGGGTCGCGACGGCGTATTAACCTTACAGCAGAATCGTACAGTGTGGAGCTACGCATCACAGCCTCCAAACATCCCGTAAAGAAGAAAAAGGCCCCTAAGATAATATAGCCATTACATGGAGCCTTCTTTCGTTGATAAAAAAAAACCAACTAGGCACTACGACTCTACAAGATTTCACCCCACCCCCACAATTCCGTCTCACAAACATTACACTCACACATTTTTCAAAAGTATTACAGGGTTAACATCTTCCAACATTTATCAGAAACACAAAGATGAAAAACGTGTAAAACGAGAATCTGAGAACCCAGAGTTCACTTTGTGTTGGACGATTACCCCAGTCACTCAGCGATGTCCTCTCGGGTCGTCACGCGTAAGTGATGATGCCATTCGGCCCCGCCTCTCAACATCAACTCCTCCAAGTACGCCGTAAGCATATTACACGAAAACGCCTCCCCCTCCCCGAGTATTTACCGCGCGCGGGCGAAGTAATCAAGCGAAATCGCGTAAAAGCGCTCGCAAGCGGGCGGCCTTTGACTCGAACCCGAGCCCCTCGCGATCTGCTCCGCTGTAGAGCTAACGGCGCCGATAACCCCAGCCGGCACTAAGCGGAGGCGGCGCTAACGCCGACGACAGTGATGGCAGCAACGAAGGTCTCCGCCGCGCGATTTTAGCACCGCGAGCGTCGTCGTCGGCGGCGTCTGCTCGCCACTGGAAGCGGAGAAGGGTGGGCGGGACACGATGGCGGACGGGAACGAGGAGTGACGGGGATGGAGAGGAACGGGAGTGGAACGCAGGGAAGGTGAGACAAAACAGGAAGGTAACACTGCGTGATACGGGGAGGGAGACGGGATATGGAGAGAGGGAAGGGATGCAAAGAGAAGAGAACGATTGGGCAGACGGGGATGAAATTGAAGGGGGAGGATGAAGGGACGAGGGAGGAAATAGTTGCTGGGAAGGAGGCTATACAGAGGACAGAGGATGAGAGATGGGAGCATGAAACGAAGAATATGAAGGGAGATGGGAGAAGAGAGGGAGATATGCTGCACCACGGATGGACGACAGAGTGGGGAGTCGAGAAGGAAGGTGAAGCGAGAAGATGGGTCGGGGCAATGAAGGCTCAAAGGGCTACGGCAAAGACGGTGCTGCTGATCACTCACAGTCGATGGCGTGGGGATGCGTTCCATTGGCAACAAATCGCCACTACTTTCGCAGAGACAAGAGAGGGGGCGTGGTCCGATCATTCCTCGTCATAACGAGAGATTGGGCGAGCTCACAGGCAGAGAAGAGGAGCCGGGGAAGCGGCGGCGGCGGGGACAATAGCGATGACGAAGATGTGCCTGGATGGGAGGAGGGGTAGATCGTGGGCGGGCGTCGGGGGATGTTGGAAGGGGGCGGCCGCGATTTAACGCCCCCGCCCTGCCTCGCGGATGGTGCGAGACGCGCCCGCGCTCTTTTGTCGTTTTTAACGCGCGTCGCGCCGGTTAACGAGCGCGTTAGCCCGCGGCGGGCGAAGCGGAGCGCGGCGGGGAGAGGTCACGGACTCAAGCGCTTGCCTCGGTGCAGGCGATGAAGGAGCGGGTCGATGAGGCAGAGGAGATGAGAGCGAAGGTTTGCGCGGCGGGAGTCCGTAACTACTTGGGGGTCCCGGAGACGCCCTGAGGGTATTTCGCCCTAAGGAAGGTCGCAGAATGGCAACGGAAACGTTGGCACCTGTGCCTTGGATGCACCTTCCCCCGTACAGCAAAGTAGTTACGTAAGGTAGAGGAGATATCCGCAACGAATTCCACTCGGAAGTTGGCAATCTAAATCCAGATAGCAATTTACGTCCACTGCTGTTTCGCGAGGACCAAAATAACTTGCGGCTTTTAGTTGATGTATATGAAGAAGATTTTATTCAAAAACCAAAAAATACAGACATATCCCATTTCTACATCTTTTCAAATCTCTTTTCTTTGCGATATTTCTTGAAACCACAAAATGGTGCCAACACTGTTTCTGCAAGGGTGAGCACAAAGCCAGATGCAGACTCCGTTCCCTCCTCCTCCACCCATCCATGCAGTTACGTGTTGACATTGGTTGTGAACACTGTTTTCTGCAAGGGTAGCACAAGCTAGACGCAGACTCCGTTCCCTCCTCCCCTCCACCTATCCCATGGGCAGTTACAGTGTGAGGGTTAATTGTGAACACTGTTTCTGCAAGGTGAGCACAAAAGCCAGATGCAGACTCCGTTCCCTCCTCCCTCCACCCATCCCATGCGCAGTTACGTGTTGACGGTTATTGGTGTGAACACGTTTTCTGGCAAGCGTGAGCACAAAAGCCAGACGCAGACTCGGTCCCCGTCCTTCCTCCTCCACCTATCCCCATGGGCAGTTACAGTGTTGAGGGTTAATGGTGTGAACACTGTTTCTGCAAGGGTGAGCACAAAGCCAGACGCAGACTCCGTTCCCTCCTCCTCCACCCATCCCATGGGCAGTTACGGTGTTGAGGGTTAATGGTGTGAACGGGGACTGCGCGGGGGGGGGGTTGGTGAGGGTGGGAGCCAAGCCACGCCCCCCCCCACTGCAACTGATCTCGGCGCTAATCTACGAAGTGGCGGTGCCGCGCGCTTTGTCCGAGTCTCCTCGCGCTGCAGGGGGCAGGAGCGCTCCTCGCACAGGCACAAATCGCTCGCCACGATTCCGCTAGGGGCGGCGCTATCTCCTGCCCCATTGTTCTCGCCTGCCCCGGGATGGGTTGGGGGCTGAGCTTACGGAGCAGAGGCCACGAAACTACTGGCAAAACCACGGAGGATTTGTCTATTGGCGTCACACCCCGCCAATATTAGATATACAAAAAATGAGGACAATTAAGGAAGGTTCGATCTAGAAGGAAGAATTATGGCGACGGAAAACGGTAGAGTTTAGTAGAATGCATGCGGTTAGGTTACATGTCTCAAAGTCCATGTTCTCACTTCGTAGATATAACGAAGAGACTAAGTATATAAATATGAATGAAAATATAGGGATCGTAACGTCATTGGTCATAAAAAATTAAAATTACAAACTCCACAGGGAAGAACAAGTTTCGTATCAATAATAGTTAAGATTAGACGTAATTGATTTTAGAGAAAACTTACCAATTAATCCAGAGAATTTAAGTAGTATCTAGCAAATAACCTTCTACGTTACGTATGTGGATTATATTTTTTATCGTCGGCTTCCTAATTACGAGTTTCGAACGAAGAAATCGCCTGATAAGATAAGATATTTTATATACGCGAATTTGGCGGGTATAAATAAATGATAGCACATATAATCATTTTGATTTATGACTATGTGAAAAGAGCTACATGCCAATGAAAATGTTACTATCATATTTATGATTTTCAGAGAAAGTACAAGCCGAAGAGAGCGAAAGAACGATATAAAATTTGTGAAAAGCAGAGGTTAGACCTTAAATAAGAGCGACTGTTCACGAATAATGTGTTCACGAAGGCAAACACGTTCTTGGAGATGTTCATTACCCTTAGGTTGCTCAGAAAGGCCCAATTCTTGTCTCGGCACGGTACAACGCGGTCCAAATTCGAATGATCATCACCCCAATCACGAATATTACTGATCCTATTCCAATTCTGTAACTCACTTCTTGAATCTCAGCGAATTAAACTGTAAATGTTCCTTTAGAATGTAGATCTCGTGACACACTGTATACACAACGCACTCATTAGTAGAGCCGACCATCATCACGATTGCATGATCATTTCTGATTGCCTCAAAAACCTGTTCTGACGGATGAAATCCGTTGGGGGCAATCAGTGCAATTATATTTTTATGTACATCTAAAGCATATGTATAAATCAAAAACGTTTGCGATATGTGCATTTAAATGAATACACATGTTAGTAGTAGTGACGGGAGGGAAGTGACTCAAGATATGCCGCTTCTGTATTTTAGCTTAAAACGCGACATTTTGCGTTATCTCGACTCAAAGATGTTTTATGTTAATTGCGGATTTATGGAAGGCCAGAGCCTCGCCGTTGACTTGAAAATGTGCGACGGAAGTGCGTCAAACAGTATAAAATGGGCATTTTCCCCACAGCTATCCTAAACTAACTACCTTAACACGTGCTTTTTGATTCACCACCTATGAGTATTATTCAACCCATTACTACGTACGTGTTCCTTTTTTTGAAGTCCTTTTTATTTTATCCATTTATTTAAGCTCTTAGTAAAAAAACTACCCGCCTACAGAACGGGGCTAGCAGGCGCAGTCTGCGAAGGTAGGGGTGTCCTCTAGGGAGCAGTGACAGCCTGTGAGAAGAGCCTGGATGTACAGAGGCGGAGCTTATCTTGAGGGCCTGCGGCAAGCCGGTGACGGGACAACAACGGGGGAGCTGTTGTCGGCGAAGGCGGCGGCGGTGGCGGCGACAGACGCGTCGACGAGATAAAGGGCGCCAAAGACGAACCGGGCGGGAGAACTAACTGCTCGTTAAGACTCGCACGCGCTATCAACTGGCGGGCCGCGAAAGAACGGCCTCCGCGGCGCTTGCTCCCGCGAAATGAGAAGAGCTGCCGCAGCAGACGTTGTGCCGAGGCAGCCAAACTTCATTGCGGCGATTCTCATCCTCAACATTACACGCCAGCGATGATGTCGCAAAGCGCGTATCTCCATTTACACACTAACAGAGGTAGGTATTAAAAACGTTGCAGAATTATTCCAAATTTCATTTCAATGTTTACGTTTCCAAGAGAATTTCATCTTGCAAACATAATTTGGCTTTGAAGATATCAAAGAGACACATATAGACGGAAACTTCTCGTGATGACCTTTTAGATAAAACGCGAACTAAGAGAAGATAACCAAATGGCAAAGAGAAATACCGAGAGGTACTACCTTCGTAAAATATACCTAATAAACAAGTCCTCACTCGTGGTTATGTGTAACATCAACGTAGAAAGAAATACAGAACGAACGAACAGAGAAACAAAATATACAAGTAAAATTATGGTGCTAACCTTCAGTTAGTAAAAGTAAGGCGATAGGCTTTGCTATTGTACTGTAAACTTCGACAGCTATTTCAGGCACCAATACATAACGACACGCAATGCAACTTACGCTAATGGAACCGGCACGGCAGCTGCAAACAGTCTACCACTAAAACGTTCTCCTCGTCGAAACAAAGGAAACAGAAAAACCTATGCCAAAAGAAGAAACGGGAGGCGACGACCCACGAAAACGCCAACTCGCGTGAATCGCGGCCCCGACGAATTATCGCGGACAGCAGGCAAGACAACAGCGAATGCTGACGCAACTCCCCGAGGAAGAGAATACCAAAAAAAAAAAAAAATCAAGGCACTCAGAGCGAAGCAGCCAAGTCTTGAGTCGGACGCGAGACAACTTCACTGGGGGTGGGCGAGGGAGGTGGCAGCTCCTCGGACGACCGGATCCGGAAGCCACAAATCACCGCGGAGGGCGCGCGCACGAAAGGAAGTCATCCTGGAGACCGCCGGCGGGACCTTGTGGGACGCCTACCAGACGCTCCCCGTCGCGTGCTCTTCCTGCCCTCCACGGCGTGATTTAGGGAGCTACGGCCATCGCTCGATGACCCGATGCTCTTTTTTGGGGGGAGACCGACGGCTATCTTGACGACACTTGTCTCGAACGCCGACGACTACATTATGGCCCACAAGAACCCTAAATCCGTTGCACGAAAAAAGGCGGTGGAACAGCCGTCGAGTGCTATTTGGGAAATTTCTAAAAATACCACATTATTGAAAAGTAAGTTCTTATGTATGTAAGCAATGAACCAATTCTTTCTTTTACAAATATTTGCGAATACGCCTGCTAAATGTTCACGATACCAAAACCTAATTTAGAAAACGCTTTTTTTGAAATGCTTTGAATGATTTTTTTGATTGATTTGGTTGATTAAAAACGTAAGAAACTAATATATTGTAGGATTATTTTTAAATGAGGAAATATAATTTGTATAATAATAAATATATACAGAATTTATTTTTGCCCTACTCGCCTCGTCAGTTTCGAAATTTGATATTATTATTAATTCAGGGACTTATAATTGTGAACTAGAACGTATGCTTCGCATTATATTAATGTTTGTTAAATGTATTTGAAAGCATTGTGAGAATATGCAGCATCGCAGAAACCCTTCAAGAGATAACAACAATTGGCTCCAGAACGATCGAAGTCAATACGAACGTACGTTCGTACGCAATTGCTACGTTTAATATTAAGAGGTATCCAATTAAAAAAAAATATTAAACCGAAATTACTCCAGACAACTACAAACATTATTCATTTGAAAAATCAATAGGGAAGCAGAAGTGGACCCCACGAATGTCATTCCCTTCTCCTTCTTCTTCTCCTTCTTCTTCTTCTTCTTCTTCTTCTTCTTCTTCTTCTTCTTCTTCTTCCGAGTAAGGCCAGTGCGCACTCCCCACGGCTCCGCACCGCGGTGCGAGCGCAGCGCCGACGCAGTCGCCGCTGTAACTGCGGCAATCTGGCAGCGAAGAAAGTTGTCGGGGCGCGTGACTAGCGTGCTCGGGTGGCGACGGTGAGGGGAGGACGGGGGAGACTTCTGTCGGCAATGCTCCGGGTCGGGCGACTCGGGGTTTGGACACAGTGGGCGATGCCGCCGTCTCTCTCAACACATCCTACCATACGAGGCCGACACAACGGATGAAAACTAGTGGGAGTGGCTTCTCGAAACTTTTTCTTCTCCTAAGACCTATTATTAAGTAACTTCTCATTTTTTAAAAAGTACATGACATCATTCAAAGATCTAAAACTGCACGATAAATTGTAATCATTAAAATAAATTGAGCTCAATATTGGAAGGGTAGAATAGGTTCAACATAAAATAAGAACACTTACAAGTTGCCAGATGGTTTCGTGTAACAATTCCTAAAATGTAAGTTTAAAACAATAATGAATTGAGCATACGATTGAGAATATTAATGGAAATAATTATTTACCTAGGGGTACTACTTTTTTCGAAATTTTCATGGAGTCTTGGCCCCTTCTGTGTGCACGCATGGCTCTATTCAACTTTATTACAAGAACCTTTCATACGTTCAAGTTTAAAAATTTGGTCAGGTACATTGGTAAGTAATGTTCTTTAGCAGTCTCCACTGAAAACTATTATCATGAATTACAATCTCAATGAAAAACAACAAGAAATATGTCAGTATTTATAAGCAAACACTTTCTGTGACGTAAACTTGCATTTACATGAACATTTCTTTATTAAAACGAAATGACCCGTTTGCTTCATCGCCCGTCCATATTACGACGGCAGCTGCTCGTAAGATGTTACATCGAACTTTCATCGACGCTTTTGTTATCGCAAAGATGAGTAATAGTGGACTTTGATGGTCGGCACTGTTGCCATTTTTCCCCTTAAACAAGTGCAGGAAGCAAAACGCATATCTCCGCTATTCAAAGGTCATCAACGTTTAATTACAGATTGCAATAGTCGATAATTCTGTTACCAGAGATTCCTTCGCATTTTCGGGTGCTCTCATGGTGGATCCGTGTTTGACCAATGACGTTCTGTGGAATATGACCGAAATTACAGATCGACAGAACGATATTACAAGAACTTGAAGTGTCTGGCTGCACTGAGCTATTCAACATTGCAACACACTGACCTAATCATTACAATCTCGTTTCATAATTTTTCGAACTCAAACTATGATAACTGCAAAAGAAATCGATGATATGGGTTGCAGATAGTTCGTGTAGTCCATGACCCTAACCTTACCAATGCAATAGGAACTTGTTTATTTCTCTCACGCCATTTCAAACATTTAATATTTTTATTTCGCGAGTAGGAAATGTTGCGACACGAGGCCGATTGGCCGACTGGCCCGACTCTACGACCAAATAAAATCATTTTTATCATGTGTGACATACACTATTTTTTAGGTAGCCTTATTGACATTTATTTTTTTAATTCATGCACACAAAGCATTTAAATGTTTTTGTTGCATTCACAGATTTATCTACACATTAGAACATTGTTTCACTTTTAGCACTATTGCTAAAAATAGACCTTTTAGAGCGTTATGACGGCTTTGAAATAACAGCTTTTACCAGTGGCTGCCTAAAAACATTTTAATATTTTTTGAAGGGAAACTATAATAGTACAATAAATGGTATGCTAATAGCTTCTGCAAAACATGACTTTACCCTTACTAATGCTACAGGAACGTGTTTTGTTTTCTCGAGTCATTTCAAACTCTCAAAATTCAAAGGAAGAGCTCAACAAACAGTCGTAATCTATTTGATCCGATTGCATGAATCCTTAAAGTAACAGACGAATGCTGAGAAAGCATTCTGTTCCGCAGAATCAAATGAAAATTCGTTCGTTTCGTTTCAGAAGCACACGAACATTCGTTTCTTCGGCCGAACACCCGTTTTTGTTTTTATTTTTTCTTTGTTGTAATTACAAATTACATAGATAAGAACTACAGAACTTTTACATAAGAAGTTTGTGGCAGTTTGAATTAACCTTATAATCTAACTTAATTCTAAAAGTAATTACTCAAGGCTAAGAGAGCTCATAGACCACTTTACTTATTATCCAACTCTGCACAGCATGTTCAAAAATACTTCAATAGGGAATTGGTTTTTAATCCTTGTCCGGGAATTTGTAATTTTGGCAAGGTTAAAATAGGGTATCGATTTGTTTGATGCATGAATAGAATTTGCTGAAGATCTTAGTAATGAACCAAATTGTGCATGTGAAATTTCATTGTTTGCGGACCTGTATATACGAAACGAACCATGGGGCCTGCGTAATTGTTCTGAAGTATTTATTTTGAATGATGCGTATTTTATTTGTTAGCTCTTGAAGCATTTAACCAGATACGGTTCGCGTAATTCACAATAGGTCGGATAATATGTTTGTATAGGGCCATTGCATTGTTGGAAAAATCAAAACACCCGTATTTTCGAATGCCGAAATTTTAGTTTGTCTCGAGCAGTGGCTCCTTCCACTGTGCACAGCCCGCGCCCCCCCCCCCGGCGGCAAACGTAGGCGGGGGGCACGCCTCGGGGCCAGAGTTGGGTGGCGTGCTCCAGCCGCACTTCTGACCGACGCGACGGCGTAATGGACACGCGGTCGGCCTGGAGACTCGCTTCGCCGACGACTTGCCCTCTCGGGGACGAGGTGCACGTGGCTCGAGGACGGGAAGTAACAAATGATTACCCTGCATGCTACTCACCTACCAAGCCACGTTGCTCTCCTATGATCTCACTATGTGGAATATCAGTTTTTTAAGTCACAAGCGAACAAAGGGGGCGGGGCATATTTCTCACAATTAAATTTTGAGGTTGCCACCTGAAGAATTAATTCTAGTTTACAACGAATATTATTTATTTATCTCAAAAGAAATGTACAATTCTTACAGACATTCACGATGAATTAAGATTACGCATAACAGTATACAAAACTGCACATGAAATGCTAACATTCCTATCCGGAAATTTAGTTCTTAAAGTCCCACAAAGATATCGTGGAAGACAGTTCTAGTAGCGGCAAAACGTTAAACGAAACTAAAATATTAATGAATCCTACATTTACCATTAAAATCGGAGAACGGAATTATAAGACCACATTACCATTCATGCGGGAAATAAACGGAAATACCTTCTAAGGAACAGTCACGCTCATAAAATATACTTGAGAAAGTAATCAACAATTTGCTCCATTTCCTTTCCCATTTTTAAAAACAAAATCGCTAAACATATAAAGTAGATTTTGAGTGCGGCCAGCCGCATATCCCTACAATTCATAAGAGCGCGAAGTATTGAAGGCAATCGGATATCGGATATCCCGCGAGAATGAAGGGTTGGGAAGGCATGTTATGGCTGTCAATTTGAGAGGCACCGCTGACTCGGAGGTTGGGGGCGGGGCGAAGCGAAATGAAGTCGGGCTGAATAGGGAGTTGCGAGGCAAGGTTGAGTTCCGCGCCGAAAGGTGAATTTATAACGTCGACATTTGTTGAAGGTCACTTATGCGACGTGACACCATGGACCAAAGAGATATGGAGTGTTTTAAATAATAAAACGAAGACCACAAGCGTTGGGACGAGTATTAAATCACTTCTTAGATCCATGTGAAGCGGATGAGTAATAAAAAGAGAAGTGGCAAAATGAGTATGTATTGGAGGAAACTAGAAATAATATTACGTAAACTTTCTGAGTGGCTAAGAATTTAATAGAATATTGCATATAAAGTGATTTAAACATTTTTTTTCAATGGTGGGAAGTTGGCAGTGACAGTAAACTAGAAGACGTATCATCCATATGTGTGTGACGCTACATGAAGCAGGGCGAGGAGAGGTGGCGGAGTTCACGGGGCGGCAAAGAAAGATGGGAGGGTGAGGGGGTGAGCCAGGGCGAGGTGGAAGTGGACATAAGTAGGATGTGGAGAGGCTTGGAATAGCCGTTCAGCGCGTGCATGTGTGTGGAGGAGGGGTTGGCAGAAGGAGAAGGCAGTGTGTGTGGAGTATGACAGTAGGAAGGGGTGAGTGAGTGTGTGTGTGTGTGTGGGTGAAATGGAACGAACCGCGAGCGACGCCGGGGTCGCAGCTGGAAGGGGGTTGAGGAGAGTGGATGGTGCGGGTGTGAGGAGGGGGTAAACCGAGCGAGCGCTATACATCAAGCGTCGCCATCGCCACGCCCAGCGCAGCTGAGTTATCGCACCCGCGGGCAGGCAGTAGACTCCGCCAGGCGAGGCGAGGCGAGGCGAAGCCACGCCAGGCCAACACATAGGCTGGGCGGCGATACACACGTTCCACATGCTCGTCGACAGACCTCCGCGAGACCTTGCCTCACAAATCATCAGTATTATAAAGAAGTTACAAGGAAGCTCTGAGACGCAGAACACCGTTTTCTACATTCTTTAATCAAGGTGTCATTCGAAAGCTGAGGCTTTTGATTTTATTTACTTTCCCAAAGAACACTAAAAACCGTACATGAAATACCATATGCGCACGCTTTCTTGAGCTCCAGAAAGTCTCGGTAGTTCAATGGTGTATAAAATGTTCTAACAAAACCATGTTAATGACATTTGAAAACTAGATATTTTCACTCCCGGGCTGTAGAAAACTTATTAGCATAAGTAAAGTAATTACAGATTTGATTTAATAGTATTGCTAACAAAATAGTTACTCATACCTTCGGCTGTACTTCCACATCTAACAAGAGAAAAGCCGTATCAAATTTGCACATAGTGAAGCTACATTTATGTTCAGAAGTAAAAAAAGGGGCTTATCTCAGCATTGGATGAGGGAAATTACAGTAACATTTAAGTTTTATAAGCCTCTGAAAAACCTTCGAGACTTCTAGCCGTTCTCCTATAAATTCCCTAACTTTTCCAGAGCAATGGAATTCTTTGATTTTTCCCTGTTTCCCATGTTTTCCGGAAAGTTGCCACACTGACTAAAGTTTATAAAATGTACCTCAAATCCGTTCATGTATGAAGAAACACTGTCACTTTCAATTAATAATCACTCAGATTTTGAGTGCTTCAGTTTGAACATTGAAATGCGTGTTTTTTAAGCGCTTTTAAACATCGTGTTTTATTTGAGAGGATCTCAACTCTTAAAAGGTATTACAATAGACCACATTTGAATATGTTTCGTTTTTTCGGAACTCTCTCAAAGACTGGATTTGCTTGGTTCACAACTAAACATTTATTATTAGAATTTATGAAGAAAGGTCGCTGTATTTTCAAACCTATCTCACATTTGAACTTCCACCTAAAACAATTTTTTAAATAGTTCAACATAAAAAAACTGTATATTCTTAATGTCTCAGAGACCTCGACAAGATTGAACTAGAAAAGAATAACAAAGATTATCGATGTGTTCGTTCATTTAGACATTAGCTTACTTGAACAATACATCCTGATTCAACGCAATAAAATAAATCGTAGTAAAGAAGAATCTGAAGAAACAAGTATTTTGAGAAAAATTGTACGCCCGATCAAGTTATAGGCACGCAGGCCAACTACTCCATGGAAAAAAGCAGAAAATTTGGTTGTCGCCGAATACGAAACAAATTATTCACATACAACCTCCTATATTCCCTTAGAAAACCCAACAAAATTACAACAACAGGGTGAAATGATCAGAAAACGACCAGAATATTTCTGGTGGTATCTAAATGGTCCACGCGATCGTAAAACAACATGTATAAGTAGCAAACGACCAATCCGTCATATGTCGCGGCACTCTGCAGCTCAGTAAATTTCCTCCCGGAAAACCGCCGCCTCTCGAACGCGACCGAAGGCAGAGAAGTACCGCACTGCGCATAAACCGCGCACGGGCACCTCAACTCAGCCCCCGCCGCCACCGCAATGCTAAACAGTAAACTGCCCGCGCTCATAATGCCCACTTTTCATGCAGCGTCGTAACAGTTGCACAGGGAGTTGGCACGGGCGACCGGTCGTGGACAAGGAAGGGGTTGAGAACGTAGGAGGGGGAGGGGGAAAAGGGGCGAGAAGAGAGGAAGAATAGGGGGGGGGGATTCCAGACATATTGTTGCAGCCGCCCGACGAAGAGAAGATAACCCGTTATACGGAACAATAGGAAGAGCGAGGATCTTGATTGCCATAACTGCGACATTGATTAGGTGTTTCTGGCACGTCAACTTCTATGGTCTACGTACTATAAGTTGTAGAGCATGTTTTATCGCGGTGTCGCGGACGAGAAACCGGGCGAAACCAGATCGTCAGAGAGTGTGCGCGACCTACACGTCTGGTCTCACGTATTGACACTCAAAAGACACCAACGCTGAGGGCAACGAGACATCCAGCCGAATCGCATATGCGGCGGATGCTGAATCCTAGGCAGGGAGCGGACGCTTAAACTTTTATCGTGCATGGCGATCACCACAATAGCTGCTAACCACATACAGCAGCACGATTGTAGAGCGGGGCCTGCCGATACATCAGGTTTAGAGATGGGAGGGATGGAGGACGGGCAAATAGCCGGCGCAGGACGGATGAGACGGTGCGAGCGTGGGCGGGTGAGGCGAGGGGGGCATGAGAACGTGGACAGAGCTGGAGCGGCAGGGTGGGCGATGTGGTCGAAGCGATCGGTGGACGCAGTGTGGACCCGGAGAGGATGGACGGAGCGAGGTGGGCGGGACGGAGCGAGGTGAGGGAACGGAGCAAGGTGAACTGGGCGGAGCGGGAGGAGTGGACGGAGAGAGGTGTATGGGGCGGAGAGGGAGAGTGGACGGAGCGAGGTGGACGGGGCGGAGAGAGATGGAGCAAGGTGGGATGAACGGGCGATGCGAGCGACTCGGGTGGGGCACTCGGAACATACGGGGCGTGACGAGCCCAGGCAGGTGATGCCGGCGGTGCAGATTTCACACCCTTTCGCGATACTTGAGTAACCACCCCAGGCAACGCCGCATGCCGGGGACGACGCGGAGTGTTCACGGCGCAGGTCGAGTAACGGCGAGCGGTGGCGTCGCACTTGGCATGTTGCCTGCGGGCGAGGAGAGAAGTGTCGGGGGCGCCTAAATAATTCAGCGCCGCCTCGGACGAAGTTGCGCCGTGTACGGAGCGTCGCATGAGGCCCGCGGGGCCCCCGGCCGGCGTAACGACTCCCGCGCCCCCTCCGACGGCCTCGGATTAGCCCAGGGCGCGCCGCCGGCGCCTGGCAATCAGGGGCACGCTCGCGCCCCGCCCCATCCCGCCACGCCACGCCCATCGAACGAGATCGAATGCCGCGCCTGGCACGCATTAACCACCGAAAGGCCAAAGGGGAGGAGATATTGCTAGCTTCATTAATTGATTGATTACATCGAGTTCCTGGGAGCGTCAACTGCTAAGGTTATTCATCCCGTAAGTGTTGTTCATGTTTTTTTCCACAGGAGGCGAGTATTTTCCCCTCTAGATGGTGAGATCTAACCTACACGTCGGAGAGCTGAGTTTTCCTCTACAAGGTATCTCCCACCAGCGAGGCAACGTCCCAGCCAATACAATCTCCCGACAGACCTCTCGACACAAGTGATAGCGTTCTGAATGTGTGTGTGTAAAGGGTGTAGATAGGATAAGGAAGAGGAAGGAAATATCGCGCGCGGCCCGCGGCCCGTTTAGTAGGGTACTGCTCCGGCATTCGCCTCCTGATGATCAGAAAAAACACGGAAAACTACCGATCAAATCAGCCGGCTGGGTTGAATTTCCTGCCACCGCCGGGATACGAACCCAAGGACATCCTGGTCACAGGCACAGCAGTGACACCAGTTGATGCCCTGTGCCACCTAAGCTATGTAGCTTACTGTCACCAAGAGAGCCACTACCTAAGACATCAATTCGGAGCATGAAGTATTGCAAAATTAATGATCTTTGCAATTCTGGATGTTAACATCTGTGTATGATTCTGACACTCAAGCGTTCATTGCAACCTATCGAATGTTTTACCACCCCACTAACTCTTGCTCAAATTACTTACATGCCATTCGGAGTTGCCACGATAGACATGCACACCAACCTTTACGCACGTGTCTAAAGCACAAGTAAACACAAGAATCCCATCCCCTCACCAGGGTACACTCACTAAAAAACACTGATGCAGAATTTACCTTTTCTCCGTGTACGTACGATCTTGTATGCAATAACATGAAAGCCTTTTATCATTCACTCTGCCCATTCACGATTGAACATCGTATGTATCATACAGACTGAAACGACGTGGTTTCGTATCTGTGCTCTTTGCTTCAATGGGCTCTCATAATTCTTCATACTACGGGTAGCTCTTCAGATTGCGAAGAGTAAATTGTAACCAATGCGTGTTTACAAATCGAACAGAAATCAAATCAGCAACCGCAGCTCCTAGCAGAGGAAACGTCAGAGTAGAAATCACGATTGCACACGTCACCCTCTCACCAGAAGCCTCGCATTGAAACTCTCATCGTTAGTCTTCTTTTTCCCTTCCTCTTTTCATTATACTCTCACGGATTATTACAAACAGCCAGTAGTTTCCACATCAAACGAATGAAAATCATGCATGTCTGCAATGGGGAACTGCAGTAGTCTGGCAGAATTAGTTTAGAGAGTCGCTATATACAGAAGTCGATTCGGTGGGCATATTATTTATCTCTGCGACAGTGCAACGTATCTTCCAACCAACTGGACACTTCATCTACAGAAGACGCATCTCAAAGTTAATCACGAACGTGCCATTCCCACTAGCGACCACGAACACGTCCGCATAACACTAGACTTCACGCGTACGTCAAAACCACATCATATATTACCCCCACGCCAGGCCTTTCACATTAAAACACACATCGTTACTCCTTCCTCTTTTCCCCTTCCCGACATTCTTCCGTTCTAATAACATGGCCCCCTACCAGGCGACTATCAAGAAACCATCCGTTACAATCACGATTACAACAGTCCGTTACAATCACGAAAAAAATATCGGGTTGTAATCACGAGGCTTTACTTCTGCCGCTGCAGCAGGCGGAATGTAATCTAGAGACCCGATTCCATGCACATGGCATTATTTACCACCACCAATTCTAACCTGTATTGCTGGGAGGCTTTAAGAATTTCCCATTAGAAAATACACGAAAAATTTTGCTTGAATATGATATGTAGATTTAACAGTAAAAAGTAATATTTTTAATGTAGTATAAAAATATGTAACACTAATTTATTAATATAATAATGTACACACATTTTTTAAGTGTGTATACACACATTGTATACGTTTTGTTTTAGTTTCACACTATGTGCAAGTTCCGAAACCTAAGACGTATCTTTGTCACACTCATTGTAATGACTGAAAAGTACATAATGATATCCCTCTGTAAAACTACCCTTTGACCGAAATCATTGTTTACATTACTTGTTTATTGCTGTGATTACTTCCTTTTTATGAAATGTATTGCTCTCTTCTACCAATCTTTGGTTGTGACAAATAACCTCTCAACTTTTAAGCAAGGAAATTCATTCAAATGATCTTACGCTACTCTAAGTGTTTTTACTACACTTAGTTATATTTGAATAAATACTCCTGCAATAATCATACGTAACTATCTTTAGGTTTTGTGACAGTGTATTTTATAAACATTAGCCGACGAAGTCCGGGGTCAAAATATATTCTAAAGATACTTTCGATCGTGTGGCGATCATCGTCAGAGCTTGCAGGGCCGAAAACCAAGTTCTGCAGAAGTTTTTTTATATTACCGTATTTAATTATTAGAAGATATCTATCCCACCAGGGGTCTAATTAAAAATTAACACTTAAAAAACTAAACTATCTCCGCCCCCCGAAAAAAACTCCAAATAAATTAGCCCCCTTAAAGATCCATTTACGATCAACCTTCCCCTAGGATGAAAACAACTAACCTGGCAACACTTTCTTTTTTATTCTAACTTATTCAAACTAGGAAACACACCATCAAGTCAATCACTTACGTGTCATTCCCACTTGCGACGAACCACATCCACACAAAACTAGCAAAAATCGCCCCCCCCCTTCACAGCCCACGTGTGCATTAAATCGCACATCGCTCCTCCTTCCTTTCCCCCGCTCTCCTCTTCCATCCTATTCACGTAACCCCTGCAGCCGCAACTACTAAGAAGCTTCCCCCTTACCGTCATCACACGAGCGACCGGCGTGTCTCGCGGCCACGTGGATGAAGGGAGAGGGCGGCGGCGGAGGCAACGTGCAACATTCACGCGACGTCGCCGGCGCGCTAACGAACACGCGAACACGTGCCCCCGGGGTCGCGCGCGCGCGCGCGCCTTCGCTGAATAAAATATCCGCCCCGCGGCCGCCGGATTATACGCGCTCGCGTTCCCGCCCCGCCCCCTCGCGCGAAAGAGCGCCGCCCCAGGGACGAGGCGAGTCTTCGTTACGGCGACGGCGGCAGCGACACACATTACGTCGGAATTAGAGGGAAGCACGATAAATGCACGATATACCCAATGTTTAACGGTTTTTGATGTTAAATAAATTTTTTAAAAAACAATTTTTTTACTGATGTGTTATTACTTGTTCGTGTCTTAGGTACGGAGTTTGATAAATTCTGGGTAGCTTACTTGGATCGAAAGGATCGTTGTTACGAAAGAGATATGAAAAACGTGAATGGAGCCACATGTTCTCTTTTGGAGGGAAATATGAAAGAGAAAAACGAAACGAGACTTGAGTCAAGTTACCAACTAGTGAAGTTGTAAATACGTCAATCCCAATCATTAAAATTACTAAAAAAATAAAATGAAGTAAGCACGACAGATGTTAACCGATTGTAATGATCTCGGCCGAACGGCCTTCGGGCTTTAATCTCGCTATTCGATCATTAGAACCCTTTGCCCTTGTCGAATAAATAACTATTAAGAACCAAAGGCTTTATAAGGGTTCTACTGATCGAGCGAGATTAAAATTCCCTTTGCTTGTGATCATTAGAATTAGTTAACGCGTGTGGTACATACATGATTTTATTTTTTACCTAATATTTGTGATTAAGATTTACTTATTTACTAATTACCTACATGTTAACTTGATTCGGTTTGTCTTTTCATATTTCCAAACGGAACATGAAGCATCATTCAACTAATTTCGTATTTCCCTCACGATCCGCTCGATCCAGGTCACGTTATTCTGTGTATATCGAGCCACGTATTGATGGCAATAACAAGCAATAATGTACAAGTAAAAAAAATACAAATATTTTAAAATGTCACATTCTAATATCGGCAATATAGTATATTATACACCAAGGTAGAAAGAAATGGATACTTTTCTTCAACTCGCAAAAATACTTGCCCAGGTTGAGTTAGAATTCAGTGACGCAGGTTTCGATTTGACTTATTCACTAGCTGACCAGAGTGTTTGCATATGAAACACTGCACCCTAGTCATCACAATGACTTTTTGCCGTTTTTGCAAAATGTTTCCTTGACTTATTGCTATCTATCAACCATATTCAGAATTGTATATGCCTTCGTAGATTTAATATTCAATTTTCAGTGTCCTGAAAAAAAAGAAGAAAGACATTTCGCGTAACGTCAATTAAATGAAATACAATGCATTTTCCAATTCTCTGAAATCCCATGCTAAATCTACCGCTTTAAATGTAACATTAACTACTATATTCCACGAAACGCGTTTCTCAAAAATACAAATGCACTAGGAAACCATTAACCTCTCCGCTTCGCGGATCATAGATTTATCGGAACTTTCCAACTCATTCAGAGCTTTAAGTTAAATAAAATTGAATAAGCTAGATGGAAATGGAATTGCTCCGACACAGCACATCTCGTATTTTTTTTTTCTTTTTACAAAAGGTCACCCAGTTGTAATCCTCTTCCTCTATAAAGCACTAAGGAACGATTTTGTACCGTTTACACAAAACCATCGACACACAACCCCGATAACTATGCTACTTCTGGAGATAGAATTTTCACTAATGTTGCACCACATGGAATTAAGGCGAAAGAAGTAGAGGTTCAGCAGATTATTGCAGAGGAAAAAAGCAGGTGACATATACCCCACGACACATTTTACTCTCCAACTCACTCTACCACCAAATATACCTCGGTAACTATGAATTTTAGGCCATTCGGTTTCCTAAGGAGACAAGCTATATTCTTATGACGTGATCTCCCTGCATTCACTGAGAAATTTTTCGACATTCTATTGCATTTTTGGAGAGAACCTCCATTTCGCAGCAGGAGCTACCAAGAACATTCAAAGTTGATTTATAGAATCAAGCTAGTTCTTTTTAAACAACGATGATACATAAAGTCTACGAGTGTCCTCATAGGCCCAGAGAGTACGAGTATACATTTTCTCTCTAGATGCACCACAGGATACTGAGGGTACATTTCCGTTTGATTTATTTTCATTTGCCAGAGCGGCACCGAGATGACGCGTACCCTTGATGTGTCACTGACGGCCTTGGAGGCAAGTCAACTGAGAGTATTTCTCGTGTAGTTGCAACCACACGCTCTGGTCGCACACAGGGCTGTATTTGCCCAGCGCACTGTACCGTCTCTACTTACGGTAATGAGGTACGGCTTTGAGCATGCATCTCCTGATGTCGGCATTCGCGACCACAGAAGACCGTAATCACGTCTTGGGAGGATGCACACTGCATACATTCACTTAATTACTGCATGTGACACACACTTTCCTATTTCCGAATATTTCAGATATCTCTACACATTCTTTAGATTACGTAAGCAGAATATCCTGAACAATCATTCCGAAGAAAGTTCTCAACAACATAAATTTTATAAACCAGCTAATTTCTAATAAAAAGGAAATTTCAAAAAGGAAACATATTTTCTTAAATTACGAAATAAAGAAAATACATGTGTGAAGAATACATGCTCAGAATTTGTTTTATTATAACACTTCATAAGATTCATAATTACGTATTTTATCACCTGTAAATAAGACTATAAATAACACGAAATGAAGTCAGCCGTTATATCCCTAGCATCTCAACCAAACAATGCCACATACAAACCCCAAACCCATACTAACACCATTACTTAAACTAAAAATGCCAAACATTTACGCCAATACCTATATTTCTATTCTGTATAATACTAATTTTTGCTATCTAAGCAAGCAAAATATTTTATCAATTTATTTTCAAACCTCATCAACAACAGGATTTTTCAATCCACAGCAAAATGCAACTTCGGTCATAAATAGTTTAACGATTTTTCTAAATCCATCTCGAGCACTATTTCTTACGAAAGACGTTGTGTTGCGCACCAACCTCTGTGAAAATGCATGCGGCGCCCCGAAGACAGCAGCGAGATGCAGCGCGCTGCTCGAAAGGCTCCCGGACACTGCGGCGGCAAGCACGCGGGGGAAGCCCCGGGAGTGCATCAAAGAAGCGCTACAAAGGACGAGTCAAAAACTTACATGCCCGCTATTAGTCACCCGATCGTCCGAAAGTCCATCAAAATTCTCTTTTTCTGTCTTCAAAGCGCAAAGAAAATATTTGATTACGATACAGAACTTCGTGAATACGCAATATTTCACTATAACCAAGAAAGTAAATCGATTATTTCATCATATACGAGAAAACTAATAGTCGATAACACTAGTAGATGTTGGTGCTACAAGCCTGGAACGTGGTTCATAGTAGTTATTTATGTCGCGAATTCTCTAAATTAATCTTTAAGAACGGAGCCGGACAGTTCACAGCAATGCGCAGGAATAGAGGAGACGAGTCCTTAAAGACTAAAAGAGGACGTTTAAATAATTTTTATTTCTAGTTATTCAAAATAAACATTAACTCTTTCGTGAGTTAAGAATTCTAGATGTTCTGTAGAAGAAGTTGGTGGTACATGGTCTTGATACCGAACTTAAATAGCAAGAACAGCACGAGGAAGAACAAAAAAGGACAAAATGATCAAAAAGGTCAAAAGGGACAAATATTTCACAATTGGTTTCTTCTAATACTAACGACGCATCGGCTTCAGGTGGCATTACATTCACTGGAACGTTCAAAAATTGTGACTTTAATATATCGGTAGCACCAAAACAATTGTCAAAATAATTTTTCTTTACATTTATTCTCAAAAATTATGTTTTGTGGCAATGACATATTTATCTCACGATTTACGAGCAATGGTAAAACCTAAACCCTGACGTCCAATAGACTATTTTTTTTATGGACTCTCGAGCATTTTAACAGCCATTGGTATAAGCGCGGTCTTAATTCGTTGTTTACATGTTTGGTTGCTTAGGATCTAAGCGCGTGATTGAAGACACAAATTACAATAAAGGTATTTTGTGTAAGATGTAAATGGGTCAGAAAAAAAATTTCGTTTTATATAATATCAGAGGTCTAGAGGTCAGATATGAGATAAAACATTACATCAAGAGTTCTGAACACCTAATGCTGCCACATCAAAAACTCTCTAGAACACGATTATCTTTTTTAGAAAAAATCTACTCGCGAAAGCTTGGCATTCAATGCGAGCACAACTAATTCGCCCGATACTCTCAACAAACCAAGCAATGCCCACCCAACTGGAACCTCAAGCACAATAAAATCCATTCGCAAGTTCCCGAAAAGAAGTAGAAGAAAGGCAAGAAAAGAGAGGAGAAAAAAAAAAGCAAAAAAAGGAGACGCGGGAATCGACGAAACCACGCACACCCACTCAAGGGCCGGAGAGGGAAGGAACTCCAATACACGGCCAAGCTCCATCCCATTTCCGACGCGTCGGATCCAATGATGTGAACTCAGTGGGCGGGGCAGAGGTAGTGGCAATGGAGAGAGAGAGAGAGAGAGAGAGAGAGAGAGAGGGGGCAGAGAGTGGGTGTGAGAGAGAGGTGGGGCAGAGATAGAGAGGAAGAGCGAGAGAGTGAGAGGGAGTCAGTGAATGAGAGCGAACGAGAGAGAGAGAGAGAAAGAGAGAAAACGAACGAGAACGAACGAGAGAGAGAGAGAGAGAGAGAGAGAGAGAGAGAGAGAGAGAGAGAGAGAGAGAACGAATGAGAGAGCGAGCGAGAACGAGCGAAAAAGAGGGAAAAGCACTAGGAGAATGTGTTCGAGAAAGATGTCAAAATGAAAAGGAGATGAAAAAAATACGATCGGGAAGGATGTAAGAAAGTATAGAAGAAAATTTTCAAGAGAACAGATGGAAAATAAAAAGGAGACTATTGAATCCTTCCTTCAAACGTGCCGATGAAAATAGCACAACATAATACAAAATCAGACTATACTTCAGTGAAATCCAGGTCGAATTTCGATATGTCGTTTCTGATAGCTTTCCTCGTTAGAACACGACAGCATCCGCACTGATTTATGCATGCTTTGTTCAACAGGACGGAATTGCAAAATATTTTTTTTTAAGAATAACCTACTCTCATCATCCATACATCCACAGCTAACAACATTGGCAAATAAAAATCAGCTAAAACGCTGATCCCCCTCCCCAGAAAGGTACTTGCATCTACTGACGCAGGATGCACGTGTGGTCCGAGTTCGCCCTATACGCAGAGGGGGAAAAAAATAACACGAGTGTCGCGGCGTGCGATCGCGCGTGTGACGGCGTGCGGAGGAGGGGGCGCGGGGGAAGGGGAAGGTGCAGTAGGGGGCGGTGTCGGAAAAGGGCGAGCGGTGGCGTTTAATACGGATCCAATCCGCCGGCGGGGGCGGGGGCAGCAGGCGGCAGAAATGGAGGACGCGGAGCGCGGGGGCGGGGCACAGGAAATCGGATTCCGCGCCGTTGGCCGAGGGGAGCAGGGGGGAGAGGGAAGGGAGAGAGAAACGGTTGAAGGGGGGAGGGAGCGTTTGCAGAGAAAAGGGTAAAGTGGGAGAATGCGCTTCAGAGAATTTGCTCGCCACATAGAAGTCGGAAGGCGGCACAGAAGACGGAAGAGGTTTCTACGACGCTACCGTCGCCGTACAGCACACATGCAGTTACAGAGTAGGACTCCGCAGAAGTCAATAAATACTTGGCCTTCCAGAGGACGCAGCGTTCTAAGCATTGTTGCAAACATTTCAGCGTCATAATGCGAATTTTCCCTTTTTTTAATTTTATTTTTTAATATTTCAAAATGTATTACTTCACGTGTAGATACTGGGGCGATCCGGGTCACGCCACTTTCTAGGCGTAGTTACCAATGTTTCGGTCGTTATACTGCGACCATTCCCAATTTATTTAGTTACAAAATGTTTCAACTTCACGTATAGATATACTTGCCTGTCCTTGCGAACGTTGCCAATAGTGCGACCTTTCACAGAGCGAAATTGCAGGGCAACGTAGAGAATTCCACCTTGAAGGTCCCACTACGACATCCAAACATCGGCAAGTATACATAGTAAGCGCCATCTCTCGGAAGAGTCAAGTGCGTACATGTCAAGTAGACACGTTTTGTAAGACGAAAAATGGCGATTATGAAATGAAAGCAAATTAAAATAAATCCGGTTGGAAGTAATTCCTATTATTTTTTTTATTAGACCCCAGCACTACTCACAAGATTTTTTGAGATAAACTAATGAGTAAAAATGTAGCCTTGTAAACGTTATACTAGGTGTTGGATCCAGACTGTCCTCAATCAAATGTCAATAACTACTTTGTTTCTTGCGATAAATATATTAATTGAATCTTTTAATTTTTCAACGTAAATAAATTCCTAATATTAATACATAGAGCTAAAATTAAAATTCAAACATTTTGAATTAAAAAATTGCAGATGTACAATCCCATCCCCAACAAAAAAGCCCAGTAAATTTCAATGTTGAATAACCATTTTATTGCAATCTCAAGAGTTTCAACAACATAATTGGCACTCAAAAAGACGTGAACACAGTGAACAACGCCATCCTCGAAGCACAGAAATATCCTGAGAATGCATGGTTTGCCTGGAATTCCAACGTTCAATGCGTGGAAATGCACACAAAAATTTCAACATTACACGTAAAAATATACCAAATCGACAACATACATTCACGTAACAACGCAGCAGCACCCGTACAAGTACTATGTCATGTATGGTCGATTTTTCTCTCACTTCCAATGTTTGCTTTCGAAATGAACAAAACGACACGAGGTTCATGAATGAGGACACTCATCTGTCCATCGTAACGCGACAGTACTTCAGACAGTTTACAAAACAAATTGTAGCCATAAAATACCAAATGAACCATCGAGAGAACAAACACTGCGTGATGAAAAAGAACGAGGACGCCTGAAATTAAATGTGTACTGCACATCAGGGGTATCGATAACAGTTACATTGAATAAAAAAAAAGAAGAGAGATTCTTGGCAACCCCGATTTGATTTTTTAAACAAAGTATTGTCCAAAATAGACTTTAAATACGTCACTTGTCCTCTTCTAGTACTTTTTTTAATGACATTGAATACAGCAGTACATATATCACGGTGTAACGATCTAAAATGTAGTTGAAATATTTACCACGATGAGCTGAAGTTATCTTAAAATACTCCTATCTTACGCAATTTATTGGCGACTGCGCTGGGAAATATACGATTACGTCATTATTCCAGTAATATAATAATAATAATAATAATAATAATAATAATAATAATGAGGGCAAGAGATGCCCACATCCGCGTCGTGACCCCTGGGACCGTCCACAACAATGTTACGGATTAACAATCAAAAAGGAAGTTAGATAGGATGAACTAGGGTATTTCTGAAGAGATAATACACATGCGCGTTCTGTCAGGCACAGCGCATCCGCGCGGTCATAATAGCGGAGAGAGAAAAGAGTTTGCATTGTCCGACATAAAAGCGAATATATTCGTAACAATATTCATTTTCCTTCAGCATCCACTTGAACCACAAAATACCAGCGAAAAACGCACACGCTCGGAAGCCACCGCTGCCCACAAACATTTTTTTTTTCTCCCCACAGGACGAGAGGCAGCATGACCTCCTTCCCCCTCCCCCAACCCCACTCATCACCGAAGCGGTCTGTCAGCGTCCGCGCGCCCATTAGAACCTCCAAACGAGGGGCCGTTACACAGCGGGGCTTCGGTACGTGCCCGCGCGCCACGGGCGCACGCGGCACGGCGGCGGCCGCCACGGCGGCGCCGCCAACGGGCGCTCGCACGGGCGCGCCGCACGGCGCGCCGCACGGCGCGCCGCCACGGGCGCGCCGCCAGGCGCCCAGCCTCCACATCCACACACGAACTAACTCTGCGCTCACCACCCTGCTTTTTTTGATTTTAGATTTAATACTAAGTGTTCCCCAGCGCGTCAACTGCTAAGGTCATTAGTCCGTAAGTGTAAGGGCTGGTTTTTTCGGGAAGGGCGGTTTCTCGCTGGATGGGCGAGATCCGGCGCCGACCTACTGGCGACACCCGTTCCGCGTCTCACCAACAGGCACCATCCCTGACCTCTTAGCTCGCTCCAGCCGAGCGTCTTCACAGCACCCTCCGCGTCCGCTCACCTCAGCGTCCGTCCAAACCACTGGCCGGGCTCGCGCGACATCAGCTCACGCCGGGGCTCGCGTCCGCGCTTTGCCCCGAGTTTCCATCACTCTCCCACAGCGGCGTTCGTTCGCTCCCCCCCTCCGGCGTTCGTCACCGGGCCCGCCCCTACGCCCGCCCTACCTTCCCCTCCCCCCGAGCCCGCGTCGACCTGCGCGCGGAATAAATCCCATCGCCGGCCTCCACAAGGGCGAGGCGAGCGGGCTGTAAATGAGAAGGGCCCCGTGCGGATTGCCGGCGCCCGCTATCTCTCCCGTCCTACGCGTATTCAACGAATTACACACGCACGATGCGATGATCCACACGAGCTCCGTCCGCAGGCAGTGTCAGAAAAAGAATGCAAAATATTGTTGTTGCTTTTTATGCTCCGGCGTTCGTTTTCGACGCAGAGAAGAAAACAGATTTTTATACGGGTTTTAAAAAAAAGTATTATTACGCTTGACAAAATTAAATTTGACAAGTCACTCGGGGCCGTACAATGTTTGGAATATTTTTCAAATCATATTTAAACTAGGATATTTTTGTAAAAGCGAAATTTAAGTGCATTTCGTAAAAATAATCTGATGTGATACAAATGGTTAACACATTTGAATTTGTCACAACGAATTGTTTCACATGTCTGTTCTAACTCAGAATAAAAACGAGCGGGCCTCTGCAATGTGATCGTTGAAATGTAGTTTTATTTACAGAGATTATTTACTTTTCATTTAATTTGCCATCGTTCGCGTAAAGCGAATACACTATGCCTCGTTCGCTCTCTGAGTGCTCTGACCTCTCAGTCGGTAGCTGAACAATACTTATTATTAATGATTCCGGGCGCGTCAACTGCCGAGGTCGTTTGCCCCGTAATTGTATTTCATGTTTCATCGCGGAGAGGAGTGCTCTTCCCCGCTGGTTGCCGACATCAGAGCCGACTTGCGGGATTTGCCCCAACTAGGTATCAGAGAGGAACCGCCGCAGCCGGGACAAGCTCTGAGCTCCAGACCGGTCTAGTGTAGTGTAAGTACAGGATGAGGATAGGACAAGCAAGAGAAACAAAAGATCAGGGAAACCACAGAAAACTACCGACCAGAGTCGCCGGCCGCCAGAATTGCTGATCAAGGACTACGCAACCGCGCATTCAAGATGGATCCAGCGGTTCGCAAAGCACTGTCCATGCCTCACGCAGGATGACAGCGCGCAACGCACGGCTTCGCGGCGCGACGTCCCTCCCCGCAACCTCCCTGGTACGGGCGGCGCATCTCGCAGGAGGCGACCGCAACCCTGACCGCCGGCCAACCGCCTGCCCGTCCCACTCCCCTCGCCCGGCCGCGCAGCCGTCGCGCCGCCCGCGGTCACCGGCTGAACGATGGAGACCCGTCGCGGGGGCCAAGACAGATACCTCTAATGGACGTCTCCCTTCCACCCCATTGCCCAACGCCGCACGGCACATAAACAGAGCGCGCGATGGGTGACCTGCTAGTCGTAAAGGTTGGTCTGCGACTTTGTGTGTGTGTGTGTGTTGTTAGCGAACACCAATGAGCTGAAGTGGTACAGGGTGGTCTGCGACTTTGTGTGTGTGTGTGTTGTTGTTGTTGTTGTTGTTGTTGTTGTTGTTAGCTAACACCAATGAGCTGAAGAAAAAAAAATATGAACATGTAGAAGGCAGTCAACATTTAACTGTGAGAACTTACAGAAAAAGTCGTCTAACACTATTTCATCCGTAATCATTTATTATTATTATTATTATTATTATTATTATTATTATTATTATTATTAGTAGTAGTAGTAGTAGTAGTAGTAGTAGTATTGTTATTATTATTGTTATTATTATCATCATCATCATCATCATCAAAATTCATACATTCCTTTCCTGAAAAAATCACATTGTTCGCCTCAAGGAATAGAATATGGCAATATGATACAATCCACCCTCTACTCATCACTATGTAGATTATGTATCATTGCCAGTGCTGCTAAGTGGCGGGGTGTGGCCGATCCCTGCTTGACGTCGGCATATTCGGCGTGGCCACTTTAATTCGCGACAAACGAATTCACACCCGCGGTGCAGGCACGACGCTTGGCGTGACGTCACGCCTAATTAGCTTATTGCGTTTATTTTATCGGCCCCGCTTCTCGAATTACCCTTCCGGTATGACCCGCGCTCTTACCGTGATTACGTCGAATTCCGAAAGTCACCAGCTTGCGAGCAGTTTGCAGTTGTCTCAACCCAAAAATTGTCCGTTACAGTGTTATTCACAAAAACACAAAACAATTATAGTTGAAGCGAATGATATTTTCACAAAATTCTTGGTTGCTGTTGTCATACGTTTTAAAATTAAATAGTGAAACAGAACAAGCCTTGTGAGAAACAAGAATTCACGTAGGTACATATAATTTGATAGCACATTCAATTCAGATGCATGAATCACACTGAAGCTTGATAATACAGAAAAAATTGGCGATGAAGAATTAGACTCTTCATTAGAAACAATATTTGTTTACAATATTTTTCATGAGGCTTCGTCAGATTTTATTTTCTTCGTTAGTTCAAAAATAGTTCGCGACCAACAAATGTACGTCCATATTACGAACTGCATTCTACATTAGACTAATAGAAAAGCTAAAATGATACGTTATTTTTAAAATGTACATTAATTATCAATGCTTTAAAGCAGAGGAATACTGACATATAAAATATGAAAACTTTTCGAATGCATGGGTTTATTAGCGTTGTGCAGGAGCAACGGAAGTCTATATGATATCACTTCAATACATTATTGATGTTATAAAATAGTATGTCACTTATTGATGTCATAAAATAAAAATCTGATTTGTTAGGTATTATAAATGAAACAAAAATTTCTTAACATTTATTTAGAACACTATAAAATGTAAATGCCGCAAACTGTTTATATTCTAGATTAGTTTCCGCAGAGCATATTATAAATCTAGCTTAGAAAATTAACTTAATTGCTAATCATCTAGAATTACTCCGCACACACACATTCACAGAACTACCATTACTCTAGTTAAAGGTTAAGATTTATATCCACAGTGATTTTACATAGCAATCTAGTAGCTTGATGCCCCAAGGTTTACGGCAATAAATCTTTGGTAATAACAGCGTTGTGGGGAGTGATGAATTTTTTCCACCTGCAATTCATTATCATAAGTACTGAAATCCAACAGAAAATTAATTCGCGAGGGCTTTTATCAGGGAAACATAAATCTTGAAAAAGCGTTACGTTTCTTCCTACACTGCTGTTTTGGCTTCATTTTATGAATTGTTCCCGAAAGATAGCTTCCGAGGCTTACACGGTAAGTAATGGAAGTAATTTCAGCTTGGTTCGCACCATAAAGAGATGCACACTAATGACATACGTAAAAGCGTGGCGAGGCGCCGAAATCAGATTCACTGCGCAAGGCAGTCTAGAATTTAAACCAGTTTAATGGAAAATACATCTTCGTAAATTTGATACCACGTCTCCTCTTTTTTATATATATTTTTTTTCTTTCGAACTATCAACTGATGTCGGACCCTCCCAAAACATATATTATCAATTTTAAGATAAAAACTGAAATACACCACAAATATTTTTTTTTATTATAATCCAATGAGAGAACGTAAAAGCATGAATTGCAATCGGAAAAAATGAGTGTGATGGCAGGACTTTGCTATGTTAAAATGTATTTTTTTTTAAATTTGTGTTTATGATCAACATTTATTTGTTAAGTCGAACGTTCAGTTCATATTTTTTATGGCATTGATTTATATACTATATATTAATTTGAGTGGAAATATTGAAGGATTAGGATATATTTGAGGTTTTGATCAATTACATTATATGGTTTGGTTTTATTAAAAGAGTTTGAATTTGTGAGACGGAGAAAAAAAAAAAAAAAAAAAAAACAACGTTGTACGATTAGTCACAAGCAGAAAGCCTCTAAATAAGAAAAAAAAGACTCACCAATAAAAGGAGAAGTTGAAGAACAACAGATTAGGATATAGTTATCGAAAAACTGAATTATTTCCACGGGTCATCTACAACGAATTTATCGTCTCTTGTCGTTGCACATTAGACAGTTGTTTTAATGCAGATAGTAGGCGTGGAGATCGCCCAGCGCACGAAGCGTGCGTTGCCGTGTTATCTCGCACGCTCTGTCATCCAATACCACTAATGAACGCGTTGTTTACGCCGGCTCAGCAGTGCGTGCAGCTTACACGCGTTTTCGCCAAGTGAACACCTGCAGCCACGGAAGCATGTTTGGAGTCAGGTAACCAAAATTAGCTTACTCGAAATTACTCTCAAAAGTATTACAAGCTACCACGTCACTCAACGTGCTGTGCAATTTCCATTCAATCACCTCTCTTTTCAGAGAGTTTTTTTTTTTCAATTTTCAAACCATCTAAATAAGTTTTAATTTTAAAAAAAGCCATTAAGTTGTCGAAAAGTGTTATGTTATCAAAGAACTGAATATGAAACAATCATAGACAATGAGAATAGGAACCCTTTTCCCATTTTTGTCTGGTTCAATTATTAAAAATTCAATATATTTATTATTAGTGTCATTGCTTAAACAAATTGCACGGGTTGAGAGGTACGGTGATGTCGCCATGAACCGCTGGGAGCAGCACTGATGATCTGATGACGGATAGCAAAGTCTCGGTTGACAAAAGTCGTATAAATGTCGCGTTCGAACGTATTAAATTCCTGAGTCCTGATTGGAAGACTTCTCGAAAAAACACTCGAAAGCAAGGTAAAGAGAACTTTTATTAGTCACGTACAATTAAAAAAATGAACTCTTTAAAATGAAACCCATGCAATATGTGGAAAACCAGACACATGAGTGCAAAACCTCTTGGCACCTTATCACCAGCGAGGCAGTACAGAGGTAACCCCCCTGGTGTTGTTGACGGAACGGAGTACCTCACATCACATAATAATTAACTCCGATAACAGGATCTCGGGTAACGAAGTTCCAACCGTAAGCGGATTCCTTACACAACAGACATTGACCAATGAAGAAAGGCGCTCTGGAGGGAGAAGGCTCCGCAGAACCGAAACCCGGCATTCCCTTCACCACTTCCGTAATCGGCGTAGCGAATCGGGTAAAAATGGGCGGCCCGAGGGGACCAATTAGAGTGGCGACTCAGGACACGAGCGGGCGGGGCGAATCGGGGAAAGCAGCCGTAGGTACCCAGAGACCAATTACGCACCACGCCCGCATCCCCTCCCCGGTCCTCCATCTGCTGACTCCCACTCAGGTCAGGCTCTACGAAAACGACCTGTGCTCCTTTTTTTCAGAGAGAGAGAAAAAAAAAAAACCGAATAGTAGCACTTTATGGAACAAGAAAGATGAGTGAAATTTTATCCCCGATAAGATATGGATATGGAACAATAGGGGTGAAAATAGTTTTTTTTTTGGGGGGGGGAGCTTCTGAGAGCCATACGTGAATTTATCGCGTTTTACAAATATGCAAACGAAAACGAGGAAGTTTAAATATAGAAGTGACGCTTAACCAAACTAATTTATTGTTTTAATGAGAATAGCCAAGGAGGCTAAACAAACGGATCGATTGTAATGTGCGATTTCAGCAGTAAAATAAATTCCACAACCATGGGTTACTTACTTAATTCGCTGTTTGTTGTTTATTTTACCATGATTAACGAATTAAATGGATTTACAATTGTGTCATTAATGAACAACAATATACATTATATTCACGGCAATTATACTACAGTATTATTACAGACTTGGATGAACGATATTATTATAGCACGAACAGACATATCCGCGGTGCGTCTTCGAATCCCACCATTAATAAGGATGTTCAATCCTAGTTTTACAAGTGAGCTGTGACGCGAATGCCCTCGTACCCTGCAGAGTCAGGTCAGACCTTAAATTGGAGTCCCTTCGACTGGGAAAAGCCATAAGAAAATTAAATAGATTTGTACAATAATAAAGAGGTTTTTTTCATCAACGAAATCGAAATTATTTCTTTTTTTTTTCTTATCCCTTCGAGCGCATCATTAAAAGAAGTTTCTATCTAATCCGCATCCAGCTGAATCGATTAGCTGAATCGATCATAGTGCCTGTAAATGGCGGGCAAAACAACAGACGATGTTGCAACATGCGACACTACGCAACCGACGACGATAGTGAAGACCTTCTAGCAGTAGATGCAATTCCCCATTTCCGAATACTGCGAAATGTTACAATGAAACCAGAAACTTTCGTGTGGAGACGACGGGTCGGCTAGACAACTGGGCTAGCAGCGGCACAAGCACCAACATCAACCGCACGAGGCGGGGCAATTCCGGTCTTTTAATGTTGTCGTAATGGGACAAACAGTTTACTCGAGTTACAACAGTTTCGGAAGCACTGATGGACAAATACGCGCGCTGTACGGCATTTGCTATCTCGAAACCTATAAAAGAACGTTCTTTACTACCCAATAGCAGAGTTATCCTGTAAAGAATTAAACTTTTCTTCCCAAGACTATTAACGACTACGAATGTAAAAATAACATATTTGGAGATTACTAATTTCATTTCTTGCAGTTACTTTAAAGACCCCAAATAGGAAACAAGACAATTTTTTTTCTCTTAATACAACCTAAAACTTCTTCGGTTCTTTTTTTTATAAATACCAACGGACATTCTAGCTAATGAAATAACGTGATCTAACCACATACCAGTAACATGAAACAGCACGACCCACAAAAGGCGAGAGGAAAACGAAACGTTTTTTCCGTCTCGAACCCAATCTGCGACTTCAGCATCGGGAGTGTGTCACCAGCGCTTTGGCCATCGAGCCCGGGAATAATCCTATTCTCTGGAAACGCATCCGCTCCGGCGTGGCCCGACTCGTCCGCGCCGGGGCAACAGGTCAGCGCAGAGAGTTGGCGCTCCAAATTGCCTTTTTAGCCCGGGAATTGCGTTTAAATTATCTTAACAAGCGCGGGGCCCGGCCCGGCGCGCCAGGGGGGGGGGACTCGGTGGGTGGGCGAGGCAGGGGGAAGGGGAGGGGGTTGGAGCTCGGTTATCAAACGGTGACGTGGCGTGCACTCTGCTGAGGCACGCGAGCCTCCGGGCTTCACGAGAGGGAGAGGAGTGCGAGCGGGCCACCGGTGGATAGGGTGAAGGTGACGGCGAGGGCTGGAGCGAAGGCAGAGGCCGAAGAGGTGATTCCGGGCGCGTCAACTGCTAAAGTCATTAGTAACCTAAGTTTACGGCAGGTTTTATCGCGGGAGGTGACGGTGATCTTCCCCCGTTAGATGGCGAGATATGGTGCCAACCTACCGGTCGACTTGCGGAGTGTTCTCTGAACCAGGTATCTCCAACCATCGGAGCACGGCTCCATCTCGGACAAGCTCTAACCTCCCGACCGGTCTGCCGGCGTGTGTGGTAGTGGTCCGTGGCCCGTTCGTCCAACTTTCGCCTGATATTGATCGGAGAAGCCACAGGAAAAATACCGATCAGAGCAGCCGGCCTCTAGTATTGTCACCCAAACAGCGGCTGAAAGTGGCGTGGAGGATGTCGCAGGCGTAGATAAGGACGAGGCGTCGGGGGGAAAGGGTGGAGAGCGTGTGTGGCGTGATTCAATCAATTAATCAATAATGATTTTGCGTGGCGAGGCTGTTCTTCCACCCGACCACACAAATTTCGCTAAGCTTCTTTTGCTATCTTACAGCGGGAAAAGGTATCACTCGGCCGGCGAAACTGGGTATTTGAATTTAGCTCAGAGGGTTCTTTAATCTTTTACATGCAGTAAATCTAGAACAAGGGACAGCCGACATTACTTCCCCTCCGAAAGAATGCATACAAAGGATTTTTTTGCCCTTAACATTCCACGGCTTCGATCGGGTTTGATCCTACGAAGTTGGGTAGGGCAATCTGATATGCTAACCACAAGACCGCGGATGCCGTCGTGATTAGCGTGAGGGTCGCAGGAGGCTCTGGTGACGAGGGTGATGCGGCGGTCCGAGGAATTGTTTGCGATGGAGACAACGCTGGCGAGGGGGGAGATGGGGGCGATTGGTGACGGGGTCGTCGAAGGCATCGTAAGCATTAGGGTCATTGGGCGCGACATGGGAGACGGGTGCGTCAGAGGCGACGGGAGCGGCGGAGGAGACTGGGGTGTTGGAAGCGTCGACGGCGTCGGGGGCGACAGGGGCGACAGGGGGCGTCAGGGGCGTCTGGGCCGACGGGGATGACGGAGGCGACGAGAGAGCCAACGGGGGGATCGGGGGCGAACGGGACGTCCAGGGGCGACGGGGGCGTCTGGGGCGACGGGAATGACGAGGCGACGAAGGAGCGAGGGGGCATTGGGGGGGGCGATACGAGGACGACGGGGAGCGGTCGTGGCGTCCGGGGGCGACGAGGGCTGACGGGGGCCAGGGGGGAACGGGGAGTCAGGGGGCGACAGGGGCGTCTGGGGACGACGGGGATACAGGTGGGCGACGGGGCGGACGGGGGCAGACGGGGTGACCGGGTCGACCGGGGGCGACGGGGGCGTTGAGGGCGCCCAGCGCCGTTATCGGGCGCTGACGTGCGGCGCCGCGAGTGCCGGCAGGCCGGCGGAGGGGCGTTCACGCAAGCTCCGTCCGTTGCCCGTGCCGTGGCCGGCATCTACCGCTCCGCAGCCAGCAAAGGAAATTCTCCGTTCGTTCGTCCCTTCCTTCGTTCTGCACGCGGCCGAGGTCTATGTACCGTGGGACTCAGCCGCCAGCGCCGCCGCCGCTCACCAGCCGAAGGCTTAACTTGCGCTTCGAGCGCCATCGTGCAAGGCAAAGAAGAGGCCGGAGAACATTTGCCAAAAGGCCTTCGGGCGGCACGCAAAAGTATCTGGAGGACTTATACGGCCTATTTTTAGATATTTGAGCCATTTGCACTGCAAAAGTAATAAGTGATGAATAATGAGTAGAACGGAGCGATAATGATGAGGTGAATGAAGGAGAAAAAGCAGAATAAGAGGAAGGATGAACAGAAGAATCTCGAGAAAACCTCACGACAGTTCACTTTCTCCGCTTCAAATTCGTCATGGTTTGGCCGAGTATCGAACCTTGCCCCAAGCAGTGGATGAAATGTGCTCTAGCCTTTACGCCATGATACTGCCTTTATATTTCCTGTATTTTTGCGTCTGTCGCCTCAAATTTTAGGACATAACCTAATTATTTCTGAAATTCTTTTTATAATATCTGGAAACACCTTTTCTTGCCTTATAATTGTTTTTACTGAAGACTCCACGAAAGTGAACAGTTTTAATTATAAGTTCCACTCGTTGCTATAGAGGTGATTTACCTGTCTTGTTTACTTGCGTGATAAAATTAATTAAAAAGTGTATAATTGTCTCATTTTTAAAACTCAATTCCTATTTACAAATTAAACACCTTAAGGAAAAACGAAGATGGACTAAAATTTTTGTAACTTTATAAACATTTTGAATGATTGTTATTCTCAATGCACCCTAAGAGGAACACTAATTGGGCGCACTGCGAAAGAAGTAAGGTAGTTTGCTTCCAGCCAGAAAGAACCGAAACAGCAACTCACCCTGTGAGTAACACTTTTACTACTTTTACGCAACGAAAGACATTTACTGACATTCGTTTTATTAAAAGTGTTACTAAACGAATCAATAGTTGCTTCCTTCAACTTTCCAGCACTCCAGCTTCCCAGCGAAGAAAAATCACTGACTGATTTGCGGATGCTACAAATCTGAACATAATCTCTCTTTTCAACACTACTGGCGATGAAACAAAGCAACACGCAGCCATGCTTATACGACCTCAACGTAACACTATACAAACATAGCAAAACAGACTTCGGCAGGAACTTCTCAACGCACCGGCCTCCAGTCCACAAGACACTCGACACGAAGGAAAATCTCACCGCCTTATCCTCAGGGGTGGGGTGGGGGGTGGAAAGAAACTAGCAAACGTATTCATGACGCACTCGCCCCTCCCACTCCGATGCCGCATCCGTCTCCCATGGGAAAGCCGACGAGACAAAAGAAAAAGGAAACTGCGTCTCGAGAGGCGAGCCGGTAACGCGCAAGGCTGGCTCTCTCCTCACCCCACCTCCTTCCCCTCCTTCTCCTGCCAAATCAATAACACCGGCATCACACACGAGACCGAACCACCGCCTCAAAGCTGCACGGCGTGGGCGAAGATTCCTTCCCTGCGCGGACCGCATCGACGAGGGCCGCCCGGAGAAAACAGCGCAAAACACACACACACACACGTTGGAAGTAAACACGCAGAAAGAGCCCAGCCTTTGACATGGATGCCAAAGGAATGTCTGCCGAGATAAGAATATTACGGGGCGCCACGATATCTCAGGATTTCGAAGTAAAAAAAGGTGTTTTTATTTTCCTCCTCTTTTGAGATCAACCACGGACCTGCCCTGCAAGAGATCTGGTTCTGTCGTTTCAGACATTAGATGTCACGCTCTTCTTTTGTACCAAAAACGGAAACGCAACGACCCGAAAATAACCAACAATGTCACGGATGGCACATTCGTAGATTTGCATGTTTATGAGAAGAGCACAACTGAAGACAGAAAGAAGACAAAAAGAGAGAAAAGTTCCTGCGAATGAGACGTTGAAATTTCGTAGGGCCATCATCGTCTACGGCAAGGCGCATAAAAATGTCGCGTAAGGAACAACACCACGGCCTGATTGATAGCTACGGTATTTGTGTTCGAGGTTGGAAGGAAGAATAGAAACTGCGGGTTGCACAGGTTAGTCTCCAGTAGTTGCGCCCAGAGAAAACCAGGGGCCTGGGGCAGTTGATCCTCGGGTGGCCTCTTATTTCAAACAAAAAATTCCGTCCCACCCCCCTCCCAATTCATAAACAGAATTCATCTCGCCATACTTCAGAAAAAAAATAATCATATGGTGTTGAATTTGGTTTAGAGAGAAATATATTTTTCTTTTATTTTGAATGAAAAAAACAACAACAAGCAAACAAAAAACAATTTGGGGCCTCAATTAAGCCTGGGTCAAGTTGTGCCAGTAGTGCCCGACCTTTCTCAACGCTCCTGCTCGTCAGATATTCCATG
This sequence comes from Gryllus bimaculatus, assembly GCA_017312745.1. Taxonomy (NCBI): domain Eukaryota; kingdom Metazoa; phylum Arthropoda; class Insecta; order Orthoptera; family Gryllidae; genus Gryllus; species Gryllus bimaculatus. The sequence goes on along the minus strand of BOPP01000007.1, from coordinate 2,122,260 downwards.
GTGTGCACGAATAAGACACATATGACTGTTACAATCGCGGAATGACCACACTTCAACAGAATAAATGCCCTAGACTATGTTTATTTCGTCTAGTGCATATCCTTCATGAGATATTGTGTTTCTAATGTTTTATAATATCGGAAAAAAGGAAGATAAAGTTTCAATTTGACGAATGACGGCTTTAAAATTGCTTTAAAATACAGCTACTGCAAGTAATAGTAATGAGAGTCTTCACATCGATAAAACAACAACCGAGAAAACGCACACGTCTAAGCTCCTATCGGTATTTCGCGTCGCACCACCCAGAGCTAAGAACAACACATCCACGCTCTTCAGGAAGCGAATGCATGATGGGGGGGGGGCGCCCCTGGTCTACAAGAGGAACGTACACAAGATGACACAACCCTCAATTTGTATAATGAACGAGCTACACAACACGACGAAAAAGAAGAATAGTTCTCGAGACGAGCCATCAAGCTCAAGAAGGGGACCCCCGCCTGGCTCAGCCAGGAGCAGCGATCGACCACTGGGGATAACAAATGAACGACGACGGGCCCCGACGCCAGCGCTCCGACGTCACTCACTTAAGCTTACGAGGGAAACAAGGCACTCTCGATTCGCCGGGACGTCCATCAGACAAGCGAGGGACGGGGGGCAACGGCGAGGCAGCAATCCGCGTTCGACGAAGACGTTTGCGAATCCGAGACGAGACGTTCTGGAAGAAAGAAAGAAAAAAAAGAGAACGAAAGAAAGAGCAGAATGGAACGTATCGAATTCCTTCAATATTTAGCGGAGAGACGGCCGACGAGACTGCGCCTGCCGCGAGTGGCGGGCGGGGTTCGCCGCCGGATGGCGCTGGTGCTGGTGCTGCTGCCGGTGGAAAATTCCGGAAGCAGGCGGCCGGAGATGGCGCTGCAGAAGCTGTCAGAGGGAGAAGACGTCGGCTCCGTGGAGAGAGAGAGAGAGAGAGCGGAAACTGTTTGCAGGCAGGGGGCCTGTATATACGTACATGCGCCAATGGCAGCTGCGGGCTGGACGGCTCCGCTCTACGCGACATACTGAACAACTTACCTGCAACAAAAGAAACACACGATTAAAATCAACGCAAACAAGATTTATTTAAACATGACTATAAGTTGGAACTACAAAACTTCGTATACTATAAATTAGGGTATTATTGTTGAGTTTTAGAATTCGCTCTGGTGTAGTACGTTTGAAATTCCATTGTGTGCTATTTGAGACATACACTGAATTCTTTATGGTAATCTTTTATGTACTATTTTCTTTCCAAAAATTAAGAAACATAAAGGTTCAAAAATGTTTTGAGTACCCCAAAGCAACAAAATATGTAATATTTGTATGATCGAACGATAAAATGGCTTGAAATATATTACACGCAGTAAATGTACAAGTGTAATAATAATAATAATAATAATAATAATAATAATAATGATAATAATAATAATAATAATAATAATAATAATAGGAAAATAGGGAAGGAATAAAGGAGAGGACTAATGCAGCATGATTACCAAATTTAATTCCAAATCATGAAAAAGCACGTCATAGCAAGTAAATGCTCTATGTACCCTACACTCTTTTAAGTGATTGGTGTGCCGTAACGTCTGAACATTCGCTGAAACATTTTTGCGTTTCTGACTTCTAAAAACGTACGGCGGCGTATCTGCAAATGTCTTTGAAACCACATCCATTCAGCCATTAAGAAAACTGTCAGACGATCAGCTCTGAGATCTACCATGGTCGAACACCCCCCCGTGAATTCTGCAGCCCTTTAACATGAGAATACTGCGTAAGCCAACGCCACGATTTTCTCCAAGGCTCACCAGCCGAGCAGCACCGGCTCCATAAATTTCTTGTTAAGGAGCGCGCGGCCTTCCCGGACTGACAAGGCCAGATTAACCTCATCCTCACCAGTAAGGGGGTATTATTAAATCTTCTTCAGGTCTGATCAATTTAGCCGCGAATCCTTGACGCATGTGAAGATTGCCGAGAGCTCGGAGAACGTAACGCGAGTGAGATACGCACATTACGGAATGAGGAGCGATAGTGTCAGCGCAAGAAAGTACAGTACGAGAGAAGGAAGAGGACGACGAGGAGGAGGTGGTGGAGGTGGAAGTTACGGCGAAAGAAGAGGGAGAGGAGGAGGAAAGAGAAGATGAGGAAAGGGAATAAGATGAGGTGGTGGAGGCGGTGGTGGTTGGGGGAAAAGAAGAGGATAAGGAAGAGGAGGAATGGGAAAAGTAGGAATGGGAAGGGAAGATGAGGGAAGGGAAAAGGAGGAAAGGGAAGGGAAGGGGGGAGGAGGAAAGGGAAGGGGGAGGAGGAAAGGGAAGGGGGAGTTGGTAGTCAATTGAATAGAATGTCAAGGGTCGGACGACGACTGGATAATGTATATCAGTCAGGCTCGGAAGCGGCTCTGGCGGATCAAACAGCTGCGGGCGCCTTCTGGCTGCACGCCGCTCTTATCCGGCGAGAGGAGGGCACCGGCGCGCGTTGGGACCTGCCCAGGCATCGGGCTGGGAGAGGGCTGAGAGAAGGGAGCGACGGGACGATAGGGGCCGGAGGGGTGGGCGAAGGGGAGGGGGAGAGGACGCCTGTCAGCACGCGGCGACCACAGCCAGGTGGAGGGAAGCAGCAGGACGAAAAGGCCACCCTTGTGGCTCCTCTATATTCACCGACTTGGTGGTGGTAGAGGGAGGGAGGGCGGTAGGGTGGGGGTGGGGGTTAAGTGAGGCAGTGGACGTGTTGTTGGGGGTGTGGGTGCTGATGGGGGATAGGGAGTGCGGGGGTGGGGTTAAGTGGGGGGTGAGGGGTACGTATGTGGTGGGGTGCGGTGGGGTAGGTGAGGGGGAGGCGAGAGGACGCTTCAGCATGCGCGCCACTGACGCGGTGGGAGGGGAGGGGGAAGAGGGAGCAGGGACGAAAAGGCAAGGATGGTGGTGGTAGAGGAGGGCTGGTTGGTAGCGGTGGGGTGGGGATAGGTGGGCGTGGTGCG
>BOPP01000007.1:2083486-2105729 GCA_017312745.1 Gryllus bimaculatus | reverse complement strand
CCAAGAGTGGTGAGGTGGGGCGTTGAGGTTCCCCACCTCCCCTTGCTCTCCAAAGTTTTGGTGGTGGTTGTGGTGGTAGCAGTGGTGGTAGTGGTAGTTGTGGTGGTGGTAGTTGTGGTGGTGGTGGTGGTGGTGGTGGCAGTTGTGGTGGTGGTGGAGGTAGTTGTGGTGGTGGTGGTGATAGTAGTTGCAGTGGTTGTAGTGGTGGTGGTTGTGGTGATAGTTGTGGTAGTAGTAGTTGTGGTGGAGGTGGTTGTGGTAGTAGTGGTAATTGTAATAGTGGCGCAGGAGGATCCCCGCCCCTACGCCTGAAAAGAGGGGAGAGGTGAGGGGATTCCCCCAGTCCCCCTCCCGTAAGTGGGCCGTCACAACGTGGCGGCCAGCACTTCGCCAGCGAAACTCCATCCCCCAGGCGGCGCCAGCGGAAGCTACGAGGCTCGTCTCGGCTAACGGCGAACCTCGTTACGAATGACGTCACGGGCGGAGCGCAGCCGCGGCTCCGCGCCGGCGCGGAGGATAATTATAGCTCCTGTTAAACCGTTTTTTTTTCTCGCGCGCGCCGAGCGAAGCGAACCGCCAGCTCCGGAGGTGGAAGTTGAAGTTGGGAGTTGGAGGGAGGATGTGGAAGTGGGAGAGGGGGATGAATGCGATACGGATGGAGTTGGGAGAGGGTGGAATTTTGAACAGTAGAGGAAAGGCATGCACCGAGGTTGAGGTAAAAATAGGGATCGGGAAGTAGAAGAGAAGGTGAAGAAAGTAAGTGTAAAATAACGGTGGAGTTCAAATACGAAAAGTCCTCGAGTTTAAGAGGGTCTCGCCAACGTTGAAAATGGAATCTGGAGTTGGGCTGGAATGGATTGATGTAGATATCGAGATGTCAACACGGGTAAAGGTAGAGGATGAAAGTGCCTAGGATGTACAATACTAATATAGTTTGGCATAGGCCGGTGAGCAGGAAGGACTATAAAGGCATCGGAGCAAAATGCAACGGATATTTTATACTAATGAAGAAATGATCCAATTAATCCAATAATTAAGTCCACAAAATACATAATAACGTTTTTAAAGTTGAAGGTGACAGGTTTCTACTTTGCAACATATTGAACCGAATTCGAAACGAGATATATAAGAAGCTAGGTTTTATGTAACAAGCTTTTATTCTCTACAAGAAAAAATAGGCTTCTAGTCTTCAACCGCTAATGTAGTGTATGTTTTTCTTTGGGCGTTGGCGGTGATCTTCGGTGCGAACTACATGTCAGGTAGCGGGATTTTCCCAACCACGTACTTCCGACCAGCGTGGCACCACCCAAGCCGGAACAAGGTCTGCAATTCGATTTTCCTTTAATAGCCGATGAGATTGGGCCATTGTTACACCTGCATTATAAAACAAATATTTTTCTTAGTGGTAAGCACATAGCGAATGGTCCATTTTCTTCTTTCGTGGAAGACTGCATCATTAGTCTTCATTGCCCAGTTTATTAGAGATTATTTCATTCCTCACCGTCATTGTTTTGAGTTATATTTTTACTTCTTTTGCGTTTCACACGTAGCAATGACAAGAGACATACGTAGCATTAAAGCCAAGTAAGAAAAACACTTCCAGAAAATATTTCCAGAGTCATCGAGATAATAAAGGACAGCAAAATACAGAAAACTTAGTAACGGCAAAAAAAAGTGAGCGAATGGGAATGCATGACGTAATGGATGTATTACTCCAGACTATATGGGAGCATTAATAGTTTTTGACAGATACAAATGTGATTCACTAGAATCATTTTACCTAATAAGAATTCTTAGATTAAGACATCAAAAACGAGCGCAAACGCGACCACAAAAAGACTAAAAAAATCGACTCAAGTTACACAAGCGAGTGAAACCCGAAAGGGGAAAGTAATAAACGATTCAGCACCGAAAGCCAATGAAGCTCCATCGGTAGAGCGAAGGCTCAATTTAAAAATTCCAAACTTTTCCCCCCCGACGTGCCACATTCCGTCGGGCGGACACCGCGCTATGCGCAGGGGTGGAGGGGGGCGGGGGGCGAGTGGGTGTGCGGGGCGCGAGGCGAGCGCGTGACGGATTCGCTCGCAGAGCCAGGGAGACGAGGAGGACGTGTATCTCATCGCGGTGGCCGCGCTGGCACGCAGGGGTGGGAAAAACCAACGACGAACGGCGCAGTAGCACGGACTAGCATTGCGTTTTATTAGATTGTATAATTGAGGGTTCCGTGCGCGTCCACTACTAAGGTCACATCAACTGATGAAGTGTATTGCACGTTTTCACAGCAGGAGATAGCGGTGATCTTCCCAGCTGGAGGGCGAAATCCGGCGCCGATCCAAGGAGATTTTCCCCATCCAAAGTATCTTCAACCAGCAGGGCACCGCCCCTGTTGGTATATGGTCTACGTTCTCGACCGATCACTCGGCATGTTCGGTAGTGTATTGCATGTGAGTGAGTGTACATAAGGGATGAAGATATGGCAAGAAAGGAAGGAAACATCCCGAGCGGTTAGTGGCCCGTTTGATAGGATACTGCTCCGACATTCGCCTGGTGTTGATCGGAGAAACCACCAAGAAAAATACCGATCAGATCAGCCGGAGGCCAACATTTTATTCCAGTCAGCGAATAAATTCGACCAAGCTGACAAGCTAGTGTAGAATACTCTGCCTCCGTTGAGACTCAAACCTAGGACCTTCCGGTCAGAGGTACTGCAGTGACATCAATTGACCCTCTGAGCCACCTCTCCCGGTGTGATACTCAAAATATCTTTACGCCAGAACGTCCGTCCATTGGCAAAAAGTGATCATCTTCAATCCGCACGCACATCCTAGAAGTTCGTAACATTTATTCCGAGCCAACCCATACAACGCCACATTCCCTGGGTACCAAACAGAGAGAGAAAAAAAAATTACCAACCCCTGATCCTTCGCAGCGCGAGACCCCACGCCCGCTCGGCCTCGCCTCGCACCCCCACGCGCGCGTTCCACCTCGCGGTTTTTAATTGCCGCGGATGACGCTGCTCGCCTGTCTAATTATATTCGCACCGCGCTCTCCCCTCTCCTTCTCCTTCTCCTCCCCCTCGCGTGCAACGGCGACGCGCCAGCGCCCTACCACCCCCACCCGCCAGAGGTCGCCAGCTGCGGTGTCGCGCGCTCGCGACTGCGCCGCGCCACGCACCGCTCTGCTGCGGTCTGCCTCTGCGCTGGTCCTCCCCCGAACGCTTTTGGCCCAGCACACCTCTGCTCTGAATGAGGACTTTTTAGACAAACAGATGAGAGGAATGGATTCAAGGGTCACGTGTGACATGCGCGGCACAATAGGTGTCATTATTAATATTTTCAGAAATAATAATAATAATAATAATAATAATAATAATAATAAATTATTATTATAGTATTTATGAATTAATTTGACTGAAGGAATTCAAACTACATGCTAGTTACATTTCCATAGTAGAATAATCACCAAATTGAATCGGCCATTTAACTCATTCCCAGATTCATGGCGAGACTGAGGCATACGCAATTAATAGAAAACATCCCTGAATCCTCGCAACACACCCCATTTTACCCCAACATAGAGATCGCGATTATCTTCAATCTCCATTCCTCTCGAAACTACTAATAAAGAATTTCTCTTTAATTAAATGTGCGCATTCCACACACGTCCCTTTTACCCACATGCTTTTATAAAAAGTCACTGCCTCAAAACATACTCGTGTGTCGTCTCATGCTCTACCCCTCCCGCACTCCTCGTCACTTACAGTCGACCCTTGCCCCTGTCACATCCCGCCCTTCCCCGACCCCCTCCCCCCACACAACTTCTTCCTGTCCGACCTCACTTCGTTCTGCCTCTGCTCGTCCCATCCAGCCTCTGCCCGTCTTGCTTTACTCCGCGTGGCCACGCCCACCCCCGCGTCGCTCCAACCCGCTCCGCCGCGGGCCGCGCCTGCCCTACACGTCCCCACATCCCCGCTGCTCCGTGCCACGCGCCCGCGAATGGAACAGCCACGACTGCTCTCTCTCCGGAGGGAGATCCTCCCTTCCCATCCTCCAGCCACCAACGCATTTGGATGCGCGAAACGCACTCGAAACATCTTCGGGTCGAAATTAAATTTTATGGATGCACTTTCGCGAGGCAAAAGTAAAGGTTAAAACGAACGCATTACTGAACATTCAACGTAACGGCATTAAGTTACTTTAATGTAATTCATTAAGACGCGATACTCAGACTCTTTCTAGACGTGAAAGAGCAAACATCGTACTTCCCTTGATATTCACAAAGTTGTAGCGAATAAAAAATATGGACAGTTAAAAAGCTTACACATTTGCAAATCTGAAGTTGCATTTCCATATATCTGCATATTTCATTTTTGATATCAAATAAACCAAAATGTACTCTCTTCGAATACCTAAAATTCTCCCAGTTTTAACAACTAACAATACGCCAGTTTCTTGGCTTAACAATAACCAGTCCGCAAATTATTTAGAAATTCAACTAGAGACAATAGTAACTAAGAAAAAAACATGTATTTGATATTGCAAACAAAGCCTATGCAAAAATAGTTTAACTTTACCTATAAATAAATAAAAACTTTCCTAAAACTGATTTCGAAGTTGTCACTTGTTATACTTTCAAAGACGTATTGTAAATATCAGTTTCATGATAAGAATGTAATGTATATTATATATTGTGAATGTAATGCACGCAATTAATGCTCATACACAAGAATAAGTGATAATCAGTACCTTACTTTAGTAATTATTTAATGAGTTTATATGGTTTGACCATGTTGTAAGGTAATAATGTAAATATAAAAGCCCGAAATCTCATTAGGGCCAAACAGGAAAGAAATACAGTTTTTGTGTTGATATGTATACATTTGATATTCAATTCTCCCGACATCTCCTTCAGCATAGGCAACCCGTTTAACGTTGGTGTCTCACGTTACGTTTTAGATGCAAGATCTCTGCGCCAACTACCACGGAATGGTGTTGAGGATCTGTTCCGGCATCAACATCACTTTATTAGCGAAAATAAATAGCATTTTACGTATTCATTATCCCCACCCCGTTTCAGGACAAGTGGTCACAATATGTATTAATCAAACTTTTTTCAGTCGTCAGGCACTGCAAAATTTGATGGCTATGACATTCAGGCATTGTGAAATGTGGTGGCAAATCCTCACTTAAGCTTTACTTCCATACACATTCACGTCTCCTACTAGAACGAAAATCATATTTACACTGATAATTCAGCTTTTCCCTTTTCTCTAGGTTCTTCAGTGAACTTCACTGAAGCAGAAACTTTATTAATGGTTCTTCGTGGAATGTAAATGATTTATTTATTACAAAGAGCCGGTTTTCCCAATGGGGAGGCAAATGTTTGCGAAGAATACGGTTAGCGTTGAATTACATTGAATGAATGTGTCACCGGGTTACAGTTCGATATCAGCAGTCACAACAACACGTCAGTTTCAATCGATGTTCCACATCGCCAACTCGCGCGTTAACCGCAAATTTCACGTTAAGTGGGGAACATGACGGAACGCCAAGGCAAGCAAATGACCAGTTTTCAAACGGGGGTAAATAAAACGAAAGAAAATGACCATCCTCTAATAAATGACAATTAAAAATTGAGTCATCCCTTCCAGCAGCGCATCAAAAATAAGGCATGTTGTTCTAGCTATACACAATGTAGTTTCAAAAACCAGATCATGGGAAGTGAAGGATAAAGTAAGATTCTTGGAACGATTTCCTCTCGAAGTTCTGAGAAGTCCGTTATTAATGGATTTGTACTACACTAACATATATCTTGAAAATGAGACACAAACTGATAGTTCCTGCGACGATTTCTTGACTATTCTCGACTAAAGTCAGTAACATTCGATATTCCACAACATCCACCCGCGTGTTAACCGCAAACTCTACTTAAACATGGCGAACCCGACTGAAAGCCAGGGTAAGCGAGCGACTTTCTTTTTTTTCCGCAACTGCACGCGGCGGAGGCAAACAAAACAAAAGAAAACGAGCGCTGCGTAATAAAAGTCTGCACAACACCGGGAAATCCCTTCCATACGAGAGCACGAGACGACCTTCCCAGGCACACCGCATCCACTCCCCCCCCTCCCGCGTCCAGGGCCCACCATTCGTTCCTGTCGCCGCCGCTCTTACCGCGTGCGTGCCTGCGGCAAAAAGTTCGCGCTGCTAGGGGAGCGGGAGCTGAAGGGACGAAGCGGAGAGAGAGGGGGAGGGGAGAATGGCGCAGGTTGTTTTTCAGTTTATTGCACTCTCACCCCCGCCCACTCGTGCGACAACATCGTAGTTTCCTCGACGAGTCGCAAGGCTTGAGATGGGCAAGGCTAGTCCAGATGGGGTGAAAGAAGTGCTATGATACTTATTTTTTTTTGGGCGATGAAGTTCTAGGGGGTTGGTGTATAAAGAAAAAGGAATAATAGTGGGATGGGAAAAGATAAGGACAAGGGTTTGTAAACTACGTGGAGGTCAAGAAATGTGAGAGATATGCAAGGTTTTGTGCACGCACAAAACGTGAACATTCTGATCGTAAAGGATATACTCGCAACAGTAAAAACAGATGAAACCTACGTCTCCATAAAACCAATTCTGTCTAGTCCAGATTAAAATACACCCATGGACCTATGCTCTACAAGAAACTACTTTCTGTAACAGAGTCCCAATTTGCATCGGCCCAGCAAGGACTGTTATGTGACACAGTTTTCCACCAATTAAATACTGAATTGCAGACGAAATAGGTCGATGACAGAGACTGTCTGGTGGTGTCACGGCCAGACGTCCACGTGAATTCTTCCCCAAAAATTATTCTACCTGCAAGGGTTAGGATTTCTAAAATATTCCACGCAAATACGGATCGTGACCCCCCTAGTCAGTATAAATCCCAACGCATCTCCATTTTTCAGATTTTGGAAATTTGTCTTTGCTCAATTTAAATGGTGCCTTGACGATTCCCCACAGAACTTACTCTAGGTGTAACAGATATTGGATATTTATTGATTCTGGGCGCGTCCACCATTAAGTCACAAGTGCCGTAAGTGTCATACATGTTATATCCCAGGTATTCAGGGCGTTCTTCCCCCACCCCAACGCGAGATCCGGCGTCATTGACCTTACACGTTGGCGTGTTGGACGTTCGCCAGTTGGGCACAGCCGCAGCTGGGACACACTAGACTATCGACATGGTTGACACTATAGTGTATTTAAGTATAGGCGCGTTTGCGTGTGTTTTCGTAGGTGAATAGAGAGCAGAGGAAGTAATTACTACGTAAAGATCGCAGCGGTCCGGGGTCAGTTTGGAAAGATTCACATGGTATTCACAGAAGAAGCCACAGATAACAACCTATTAGAGTAGACGCGAGACGCTGCTATACTCCAATCAGCGGTGATTTCGAAGCAGCTATGTAGCTAGTGTCAAAAAGCTCGTCAGGTTTGCGACATGTACCCTAGGACCACACGGCTGAAACGATGTTTCAAAGGCAACGGTGTTGCCATAGAACCGTTTCACTCGTGGAGTTTGCCGCCGTCAGGCAGAAGAGAGGCGTTTCGGTCTTGCAGGTTGATTTCACGACGTTTCGCCCGTCTCCATGAGTTAAAAGCACCTAATGACCAGACAGAACTTTATACTCGCCCGCCCTAGTAAGTCCGGTCGCAACTTTGCCGAGAGGACGGTGGCCGGTGGACACAGCAGAGAGACGGCGTTTGCGTGGCGCCGGGGCGTGGACGCGCTGGGGAGGTACGGCGCGCGCCAAACGGATTCCAGTGTGGGCTCGCGGGGGAAGTAGCGGCGCAAACTTTTCCCTCCAACATAAATAAGCACAATTCCGGCGCGTCTCTCGGGAACCGCAAACTTTTTGTTTCGCAGCCGACGGCGGCAGAGTGGGACGGGTGCGGGCGCGGGTGGTCGTGCGGATGGGAGAGCGGGGTGGGACGGACGCAGAGCGGGAGCGGACGACATGTAAGGGGCAGGCGGAGGCGGGCGCGGGGCGGGGCGGGCCGGCGGGCGACGCGGGTCTGGGGTGAGGAGAGCGCGGAGCGTGGGCCGGAGAGAGGGCGAGGCGGGAGAGGCGAGGGCGGGAGAGTGGCGAGGGCGGGAGAGGGCGGGGCGGTGCGGGGCCGGGGCGGGGCTGGCGCGGCGGTGCGCGGGAACGGCCGGAATCGGGCGGGACGGGGGGCGCGGGACTGGGCGCGGACGGGCGCGGGACGGGCGCTTGGGACGGACGCAGGGACGGGCGCGGGGCGGACGCGGGGGCGGGCGCGGAGCGTCGCCTGGCGGGGGCGGGCGGAGCGGGGCGGGCGCGGGGCGTTCGGAGTCCCCGCGTGGCAGGGCGCGGGCGGGGCGGGGCGGGCGCGGGGCGTGGCGGGCGCGGGGCGGGGCTGGGGCGGGCAGTGACAGGGACCCGAGGCAGGGGCGCGGAGCGCGGGCGTTTTGAGGCGAGACATCGGAAATAACTCGCCTTTGTGAGACGAGGTTGCAAGCTGAAGCGACGGAGAGAGAGACTCAGGGAGCAAGATGAAGAGTCAAAAAAGACAGGCAAGCAGGTATATGGGTGAACTAACTTAAGGATTGTGTTCCGAAGAAACGCCAACATCAAGATGGCACGTGGCTAACAGGCAGCTCAAATTCTAAGAGATCTAAACATTGAAACTTGTTTTTACTCACATATTCAAAATGTTAAACCTATGTTATTTTCAGTAATAGAAGTGGTTATTACTTCAAAGGCTTTGTTTTTCGAACTTATTCTTTCAGCGCCAATATTCATTTTAAAATCTATGGCTTACAACCCCGCTCAGATTGACAAAATCAGACAATCAAGGAATAGACCGTCTCCTAATTGAACACGATGCATGTTTGAGTATTAAGTGCAGGTATAGTTCTAGCGAAACGTACCATATTACCTGAAAACCTATCAAAAACTAGTGTCGCAACTAATTTTTTGCCCATAAAACCCCATTTACCCATATTACCCAGAAAACCCCATATTATTATCCATACCCATAAAAATTGGTTATATGCTCTCTGGAAGTATTAAAATTCTCTATTTTTATATCCACTACCAAGGAAGAGTCATCAATCCACGACGAAGACAATATCCTTCCTGAAGTTTGGTACCCCACACTAGGCGAACCGGCACTTGGAACAAACTTACACATCTTCCAACAAGGCAACATCCATTAAGGGTACGACATAAACAAGGACAATAATCGAAATACAGAAAAACGTATATTTGAAATGAGCGAAATTAATTAATAAATTAGCTAGGAAGCTGCTCACTCCAGGCGTCTAATGGTCTAAGCAAACTTCCGCAGTTTTCGGGTTCGGATTTCCGATTTCACGACAACCAGCCTGATCCCGTCGCATACCTTCTCCTAATCGAAATGACAGATTCTGATGTATTTATTACAAAAACACGCATTAAAAACTGAAACACTATCTTAGTCAATAAAAAGCAAATTATTGAGAATAAGAATAGAACTAAATTTGTGACTAATTATTATGTGTGACTCTATTCGACCCGTGAAAATAACAGCCCGAATTCAAAAAAACGTTAAAACATCCACGCTGTATTAGGCAGTTACAGTATGTGTAAAACATATCTAAAATATTGACAGATATTCACGAACAAGCACATTCATTGATCATTTGCCTATACCGCGTTTTGCCATCCGATCATTTGGCCAAGCGAACGTCCACTGCCGAGCTGCTGGAGGGTGCGGAGCCAAACGCAGGCGGTTTGATCCGGTCGGATCCGCCCACCCGATCTGGCCAATGAGCGCTAAGAGCCCGAGGCCGTCGTCGCATTAGCGAAGGCCGCCGGGTTCGACTTGACTCGCATTACACACCTGCCATTACCAGCGTCGCTTCTAATGCGCGAACGGAAGCCGATAAATAATTCAATCACACTGCTCCGTGGATATTGCGGGGACGGCCTGGAGGGGAGAGAGAGGCGTGTTGTATTGCAGAATACATATCCTGTAATGCCGATACTCATTCTTGAGTCAAGGAACACCAAAAAGCTGGGTTTATCCTTATGAAGGTTTGATCCTGAGCTCCACATTAATGTACAAAGAAAATCAAATTTCACAAATCGTACGGCATAGCTAGATCGAATTCAGCCACCATTGGGATGAGATTTTCACAGCTGAGCTGCTCTGATCGGATGAAGTTCTGCGTGGTTTCTTGGATCAACACCAGATGACTGACGGAACAATACCCTAACATACGAACGACGGGCCGCACGCGATCTTTCCTTCATCTTCCATACCCTATCCTCATCCCATCTACACACGTACACGACCATCACATGGGGCACGGGTCTGGAGCTTACAGCTTGTCCTGGCTGATGCGGTGATATGCTTGTGAGAGAGACCTGGTTGAAGAAAATCCCGCAAGCCCGTGGGTAAGTCGGCGTCTGACCTCACCATCCAGCGAATATATTGTGACGTCATGGATACTCACAGCGACCACAGACACAGAGCTTTCGTATAACAAATATATTTATTAACAAGAAAACAAAACAAATATATACACTTAAGAATCTACTTACACCCTAGCTCTGATAGACCTACTATCCCCTGATCACGGGAGCGATCCAAAACCCGATTGAAGATGGTTTTGATTGTGGCATTCGCCACTCCTACTTCTGAAGCGCGCACAAAGCCTAGTTTCCGTGACCGGATGTCACGCTGGGACACAAAGTTCGTTCTGGCGCACCAACGGCTGGTTTGCCTCGATCGCAGGAGCGATCTTATCCGATTGAGAATCGGCGAGAATCGTGGCACTCAACCACTCTTCACCTCGGAGCACACACACAGCATCGCTCCCCCGAGACCGCAGTCACCCAAGGACATAAAGTCCGCAGGCTTCGTCAACTAATGACTCCAGCCTCGCGAGCCAGGCTCGCATATGCACCGTCTTGGCGCCAAGTTTTGTGCACACGCACGAGGTTCTCCCACTGTCTCCAGAACCTACCTACTGGCTCTGTACACTCAGTTCTATAGGCGAGGCTCACGTGACCTACTACGTCACGCCACCCCCTCGCTTGTTATAACAGTGAAAAGCTTCTATAAGCCGGAAACTCCCAAAGTCTTGTGTCTCCCGTTTCTGCGTTCTTCCCTTTACGGAAAAACCCTACTTCCTGTGGCAAGGCTGATCCTCTGCCAGCGTCCCCAAATAGATGCCACGAGGCACCTGGCTGGCTAATACGTTACAATATTAACATTACTTTATCACCGCTACATTCCACGTTAAAAAATACGCACCACACTTACGATGATGGCTTATTAACCTTATTTGACGCGCGGAATTACTTATCATCAATAATTGAGTACAGGATCACCAAAATTGGCTGTGTTATTGTAAAGATTTGATCCTGAGCTCCAAATTAACGTATGAAACAAATAAAAATTCACAAACCGTACGGTGAAAAAGCCTAAAATGTGTTTTCCTTGTTTTTCTGGTGCGTTGTATCACGAAGGTTCTAGGGTTCAGCTGCTAGTCCACATCACCGAGTCTCCACGGGAGTAGATGTTTTGTTTATAAAACCAAAACTATAACTAACGAGATTAAGTTGCGGTCCAAATTGCACCAATGTCGCATGCAGAGAAGTTAATCAGGCCATTCATTAGTTGGGTTCCGAAACGAGACAACAAATCACGCAAAATAATTAAAGCAATATATATTAATACCGTCTTATTTGCCGCGATACACATGATCAATAAACACATAATGAACAACTGAATACTTTACCCGATAGTGGCACCGTGTGCACAGTCAACCGGTCTTGATACCTCTCTCCACGTGTGTTAGCATTTTTTTGGACGCTACTGCTGAAGGCAAATGGTCATGCCAGGAAACGGTCGACTTGATTTGAATGGGGAATTATGAAGATATGACGTGCACGATGTTGTAGCAAGAGACGGAATGAGAGACATGGGAGAATACTTGCCGGGTATTCTGTTAATAACAACTTCCATGTAAGTCGACTGGAATTGCCCATTTCCTGAAACATATTTCCCTAGCTTTTCCCCTTCTTTTCAGAGCAGGATTCGCATTTTTGGTTGGTACGATTTAAAGAGTATATCACACTATTTAAAGAAAATATTAATGCAAGTCTGAAATTAATACGTCAACTATCACATTTAGTCACGTAGTCACGATAAAAAAAATTAAAACTGAAATAGAAATTGAACAAGAAATAACGCTATACTATTTTCTTCGGAATAATCTCCAGTTTTTTAATAATTTCAAGATTTTCCATGACTTGTATAGATTCTACTACAAACTCCCTGAATATTTACCACTCTTCCGGAGCAATGAAATTTCCTGATATTTCCCACTTTTCCAGAAAGTGAGTGCCAGCAGTGAAAGCAGTGCACGCGTCCGGTGACAAGATGTGCGAGCGTAGCTGTCAACTACTTACCCGCCGCCCGCTACTCAACATCCACAGGCAAACATCTTGTCTAACATTGTCTTTTCCAAACGCAACAGCAGCATTTGCAATCATAGGAGTCTTTTACGCCCTCTAAAAAAAATCAGGAACACCGGTTATGTATAACGGAAAAGAGGAGTATCAGATATCAGAGAGTGTGCATGATTCAAAGTAGATCGACACACACTCACAAACACACATATAATCAATACTTGTTTGTATTTTATGCGCTACCGTACCGTTCATTCAGTTGCAATATAACTTTGCCCTCCTATTGTTTGCACTTGGGTGTAAAATATATTGATAGTATAATAGGAATGTGCGTATGTCTGACGCCTGTAGTCACGCGGTAATGCTCTTTGTGTTTATGCCGAGTCAAGTGCGCCTGAGCAGAACCTACGCAACCCGCCGCACCCTCAAGTATTCAGCGCGTCCCAGCTGCCTACTGTGCCCCAGTGATCGGAAATATAAGCCGGGATTCCGACCGATATCTATCGAAACGTCTATTAAAATTTTGGCAAAACGTAGCGTAAAACGTGTTTAACAATCACGTGGTCATGCGAAGAGTAATACATCGCAATGGCGAAGCACTGCCTGGTCCACTAGTGTATATGTTTAAAGAAGTAAAGAGTGTAACAAACAAGACACCACTCGCAGGGTCTTGTTTCTCGGACGTGATAGTTGCGCGCAAAGTAGTTTCCTCCGCAGTGACGCGCGTTTCAGCTGCGCGGGCCGATGCGCGCTCACGCCACCCTCAGGGGAGCGCGTCCGTTACACGCGTTTTCAGGCGCCGCCGCCGCAGCGCCGGGGGCCGCGGGAAGGGAAGGGGGCAGGGCCCGGCGACGCAATGCGGGTCGTGGACGACGGCGGGGAGGAGGGGAAGATCGCGCGAACTGTGCACCAGCGGGAGGAGTGGGGGGTGGGGTGAAAGCGCGTAGTAAACAAGCAACCCCTCGTAAAAAAAGCAACCCACCCCGAGGAAGGGTGCGTACGTACGGAAGAGGGGGAGGGGAAGAGATTTTCACTACGGGTTACACAGGGAAGATTGGGATAAAGCTGTATAGCGAACGCAAACCAGGAGGATGCAGGAGAGGGATTTACGAGAGAGCATACACACAGATCGATTCACTGAGTTCCCTCTGCCCCTAATCATGCGCTGGGTAATTCGATACATACTCCCCAAATAGTTCTCAATAGGTTGGATGTCGTTCCGAGCGGCGTAATCCTTACGTGTTCTCATTTGAAGCTCACGACCCTTTGCATTGACGTGTTTTTAATGACTATACAGAAATACAGAACAAATAAAAGGCAATGAAAAGCGAAGAGTTGAGGGAAAAAATAAAACTGTGTCATATTAAAATCGAATACAAAAGTGTGTCACATGTAAACGAATTCATCCTCTACGTGGATAATGAGATTAGCATAATTCAGCAGGAAAGACACGAAACGTAGTTGATATCAAAGTTATAAGTCAACCCAGATGTTGCGGTCGACTGCAGCAGCAAACACAATGACGCGAAAACAAGACTGTGGGATCCAACCTTGATAGCATATTTACAATTGACGTGGATAACAAAGTTTACCTAGCACGTTAAAGTAATACTTCTTACAATCAATAAAAATATGAGCTTCATGTTTAGCACGACTGAGATGCTCCCAGTCCATTTACAGATGTGATTTATTTGAAAGGTTTAGGCCAAATTTAAAATCTTGACGAGTGGATCAAACTTCAAAAATAGGCTCCCACTTCTTGTGCCAAATCGGACTGGGAAGTTTCCGCTACCGTTCGGTACAGACTATGAAGATATTAAACCACCTTCCTAGTCCTTAACAAACTCTGTTGAAAGGATGGCGAGGAGATTCAATCTAATATTTGGTTCCGCTAATGTTTGTATTGTAAAGATTCCATATCATGAGCAGAATCGCACAACAAATAGAGATGAAATGGAGACTTTTCTTAGAGCAAGACATAACTAAGAATGAAGTATTCTTCTCTCACATATACATACCTGGGTGACAATTTTCTGGAACAAATTTTCACAACTCTTCGACGTTTTTCAATGCATTTTTTTCCTGATACGATTTGTATTGTAACATTTAAAGAAAATATAAAATGTATACGATAATATTTGGTCAGCTCACTGATTTCGCAGTGACAAGCAACGAAAAAACAATATATTCTCATCAAATAAAAATGAAGAAAAAATAACACTGTACGAATGGTTTCTACGAATAAAATAGTTTTATAACACCTTCAAAATCTTTTCTGGCTTTAATATATCCTTTAACAAATACCCTGATTTTTTTCACGACTTTCCTGCAGAAACGAAATTCCCTGATTTTCCCACGTTTTCTAGAATGTCGCCATCATTACATGCACATATGGCGTTCAGGAATTGAGTCTACTTTATTCATCAATATTTGATGTACCAGGCTATTGCCATTTCTCCATTGCAACATTAAAAAAAAATCTACATCCTTCATTCATTTGTCCTAGAGCAAAGGAAGGAGCCCTGCGCAGGAGATACGGCAACACAGGCGGCCGACGCCAGCAACCGCGCAAGGCAGCGGGGAGGCCGGAGCCGACTGCGCAGCCAAGCCGCGAAACGCGCGGGTGGGAGGGGCGGAGGGGGGAGAGAACGCCAACACACACACACACACACACACGCACGCAGAGCGCTGGCGGGAGGGTCTCGTTACAGCCGTATTTTTAAACGAGCATTACTTTCTCGTATCGCGGTGGGTTGCGCGCCATTTGTTTCGCATTAATTAAAAAGCGCGTGCAGGCAGGGGGCGTGGCGGGCGAGGAGAAGGATGAGGAGGAGGAGGAGGAAGGGGGCGTGGCATAACGTGGCGTTCCGGCGCCGCGGGCGAACCCAGGCAGGCACAAAGGCCAGGCCGGCCACCCCCACCGGCAGGCGAACGACGCGACGCGACGCGCCCCGCCGGGGCAATATGGGCGATGCATCCGCCCGCCCCACCGCGCAGTGCGCGGAAAACTGCATTCGGGAGGATCGAAGGTTTATACTCTGATTAACAGTCACTTCAAGGTCACGAATTGGGAGAAGCCGGGAAGGTGCACTGTCATTCTACATCGAGCGTCGTTACGGTTTTAATTTTAGTTAATGAAGCTCCCAACTGAAAGCAGTGCCTCCACCCCTTTTTTCTTTTTTATTTAGGGATACTCTGTTTTAATTCAAGTATACACACAACTAGCTCGAGCGCCACGGATTGGTCTCCAGCGACGTTTTTATCTGAAGCATCTAAAAGTAAATGTGGTAATGTCTGTTATGTTGCTATTAATGGCCTGCAATTTGTTACTATTTACTAAACAGTTTCAGACATTTAATATAATCACAATTTAGTTCATTTAATTTTCTAGTCGTTACGATCCTTACTGTGTTCACTTAAAAATTACAAAAAAGGAAAAATCGATGGGGTAAAACGTGTACATTACCCATGGCCTACTCAATTTCATAATTCAATCTCTACAATGTTTTTACACACCTGGACGCAGATGTACTAGTTTTTTTTGGAAAAAATCCTAAGGAGAGACCGAAACGACAAAAAATGAAATGAAAGAAATTGAATGAAATAAAAATTTTGTTTACAAACGAAGCTCAAATAACTTATTTTCATATTTACGTATTATAGATATGAAATGCAACAAATGACATCTATTGAAGAAATTTTTATTTATATTACCGCGACGCACCACACCATGTTGCTCCATATGTCCCAGACGGAACTTATTTTCAAATTTAACATTCAATTACTGGGAACACAACATGGATCAAAATACAGCATTATAATGAACTAAAAGGCATTTCGTAGTGCTTTCAGAATATCTAAATTAATTTTTACCTATTTCCTCGCCATTTGCGGAATATCCTAAAAAAATTCGCGCACATTTCCCCGAGACTACCCGCGCGTCTCTATACACATATGTGTGGAAAGGACACTATTTCCATGAATCTAAACCAGCGCTATTTCAAACGGTGCATATTTCAGGCGCATAGCAAGAGAGAGCAAGAGAGAGAGAGAGAGAGAGAGAGAGGAGAGAGAGAGGAGAGAGAGAGAGAGAGAGAGAGGAGAGAGAGAGAGGAGAGAGGAGAAGGAGAGAGAGAGAGGAGAGAGGAGAGAGAGAGGAGAGAGAGAGGAGAGAGAGGAGAGGAGAGAGAGGAGAGAGAGAGGAGAGGAGAGAGGAGAGAGAGAGAAAGAAAGAGAGAGAGAGAAGAGAAAAAACAGAGTTGGTCCAGCCGGAGCGGGGACCAAGCTGCGCAGCGATTCGGCGTCGCTCTGAAAGGCCAACAAAGATGGAAAGGGCGAGAGCGGGCGTTGCAAATCGAACAGAGAAGAGCCCTGGTGGGTGGAGGGGCGGGGCGGGGCGATATGCCTTTCAATAGCGGTGGAATAGCGTGAAAAGGGAGCGCATGGGCTGACATCGGCGGCGCTGGTTGTGGCGTGACGATGGCGAAGCGGTGCGCAGTGCGACGGAGAAAAAAAACAGCGGTGGTGAAGAGTGGCTGCGAGGAGAGATGATGCAGAGAGGGCTGGGGCGAACTGGAGCGAGGCGAGAAGGTGGATTGATTGGTGTTTCCCCGCGCATCATCTGCTGTCATTAGTACCGTTAGTGTAGAGCATTTATTCCTTTCGGACGGTGTATTCTTGGCTATCCGGGATGAGCCGCGTCTCGGTCAATTGTTCTGACGTTTCGGCCATCTTGCTATGGCATTCTTCAGAGCTATCATAGCCACAGCAAGATGGCCGAAACGTCAGTACAATTGACCGAGACGCGGCTCATCCCGGATAGCCAAGAATGCATTGACTCCGGCCGCGGAAGCCTACGAGCCCTTTCGGAAGGTGTTTCTTCCGTAGCTAAATGGTGAGATCAGGCGTCAACCTAACGTCCGCAAGCGGGGTATTCCCCAACCAGGTATCTCTTATCAGTGGGAACAGCTGCAGCCGGGAGACGCTCCAAGCTCCCGGCATGTGTGGTATTGGTGTGCGTAAGTAAGGGGTGAGGATAGGACATAGAAGAGCAAGAAAAAATCGCGCACGGTCCGTGGCCCGTTTGGTAGGGTCCTTCTCCAACACTCTCCTGGCTTTGTGTGTGTGTGTGTGTGTGGGGGGGCGGGATACAGAAAACAACAGAGCAGCCGGTAGCTATAATTCCCCTCTAGTCAGCGACAGATCTCGACCTAGTTGTCTAGCTAGTATCACAAATCCTGCTTCCGTGGGTAGCGGTATCCTAAGACCTCCCGCTCAGAAGGACTACAGTGATATCAGTTGATGTCCTGAACCCTCTCTCCTGGTCTGGACGAGACGAGGCGAGGAGCAAAGCGAAGCGGGGAGTGGCGAGGCGAAAACGGTCCCTGCGTGGCGGGATGGGCCAGAGCGGCTGCGAGGAGCGGGGGAACATAGCGACGCGGGGCTGGGCGTGGCGAAGCAGGGCTTTTGTGAACCCCGTCCACGTGCTGTAATGAACGAGATCGGTCGCGCCGGGGAAGAACAGCTCGCGAGAGAACGACGCGGAGCGAAGCGCACACAGGGAAATCATCCGAACATGGACGAGAGAGAGAGGACATAAAAATGCTAATCCGAAGAGCCCCAATTGCACCCTGGGGAGATGCAGGAGAATTAAAGAGCCGTCGACCCTGTCTGGCGGCAACGGAAAAATCCAAGGATAACAGTTGAACGGCGTCCGACAGACGGCCAAGAGAAACGGGTAGGATTTGAACAGAAAAGGTAAGAAATTTGGGAACAGAGGGCTCCACATGTGACAGATAATAAAAGTCACGAAACGTATGGAGGGAATTTTAAAAGAAAGTCGAGGAAAAACGTCGCAAGAGAAAACATTGGTTTCTTTCAAATGTTAGCGACTAGAAGATTGTAAAAATGTAATGAAATAAGATGAATGAGGGCACGGAAAACTGACACGACGGAAAAGGGAAAGAGAAAAGAAGAGGACGACAATGCTCCGACATCGAATGGGGCCAGTCCACAATTTATCTTTTCTATCCATGAACATCCTGAGTCATGCCCAAGCAAAATAAGAAATAGCAGAAAAAGGACAGACCGAGAGAAAGTGAGGGAGAAGAGAGAGAGAGAAAAGAGAGAGAGAGAGAAAAGAGAGAGAAGAGAGTCAAAGTGTGTGTGTGTGTGTGTGTGAGAGAGAGAGAGAGAGAGAGAGAGAGAGAGAGAGAGAGAGAGAGAGAGAGAGAGAACGAGAGGCCCAGATGAAGCGGACGCGCAAGCCGCACGTGAGAGGCAGTCTCGGAGGGCAACGACGCAGGGGTGTTGGGCGCCGCGCCACGCACGTTCTCGACCTACGGCGAAAGCGCGTGCCGCCATTACTTTAATTGCCCCCACGTGGGCAGTAGATTGCAGCAGCCGCAGGGCACCGGGATGCGTGGAGCCCTGTCGCACTGTCGTCTCGCTGGTCTCCACCTCCACACGGCCTTGCCAACCTAAAGAAGAGAAAAGCCTGGTATCGCGTTTTTATCCTCTTTTTCCTTTTCTCTCTCCAGGCAGTTAGGCTTTCATCTCCTTGGTTTCGTCTTTTTATCCATCTTGTCCTTGTCCCCTCGACGTTTATTCTCCTCTTGGGCTGTATGTTCGGCTGTCCATGTGAATCCTGTCTTTCACCATTCTCATTAAGTGTTGATGCCACGAAATCATATATTCTTACATTTTATTTTGCAGGCTGGATACGTTTAGTTTGCAAATTTGTTCAAAACAATAAAGTTTCGTGAATTTCTTAGTATACTTGTGACAACTTGCCACAAAACCATGCAGATTTTTCTCATAACAGTTTCCTACTTTTACTCCAAAATCTTTGCCCGAGTAGAGCAAAGTGTATGGATATGCAATAGGTCTGATTTTGTTTTTAATCATCTGAATTACGAAAACTGTAAAATTTCAATTTTTTTGTTCGCTCCCAAATTGATGAAGCTAAGGTTGTATTTTTAAGCGTTATAACGGGAGTATTTACAATATTAGAATAGTATTATGTGACCTTCACAAATTAATCGGCGCGGTGCATCGCACGGCCACACGATCTCCGCCCCGGAATATTTTATCGTGTCAGCACCCATTCTGCGAGAACATCGCAAGCCACAGAGAGAACTGAACTGTAGCATCGAAAGAAGAACAAGACGAACAACAAAAATAATGGTGAAGCCCTTTATTTCCACCAGTTAACAAAGACCGAGTAATGTCAAGGTATGTCAGCACCATCTCTGTGCCTTGAAAATCTCAGCGAAGTTCTAGTTTTCCTGAACAATGGGCAATCATCCCTCTGCAGCCGGAGATTCACGTGCAATCATTGCTCTATATGACGAACGGAGGTAGAGCTATCACAAAGCCACCGTGTTACTGAGGCTAGTTCTAACAATTTCCGGAGCAATTTCCCCATCTTTTCATGCATGAAACGGGAGCACTGTATTCGGAGCTACCATAGATATCTCCCCGTTCCTATTGTCCGCTTTCCATTTTACAGCAGCTCATAGTTCTAGGAATTCGAATATACGTACACGGACCTTCGTGTTGGTAACAGGCAACGCGTATGGAAATGGAGGGGGAGACTACCTTCTTTCGTCGTGTTGCATGTCTTACAAGAGTGCCAACTTAATGCATCGTTGAGTGCATGGAGATTTGAATGCTAGTCTTTTACATAACGTAACATGTACAGTCATGTCACTTCGATCGGACTCTGAAAACCTGTATCATACACGTTTTCATTTGTGTATGAACACCTGGACATCTGCTACTATGTTTTTCTAATGCTGAGCAGAAACTTCTTGTTCTATACTAAACATATACAAATTTCTCCAAAATTCCCAAACTTCTCCAAATAGTTTTCAATATCAAGATTTTTTTGCATCACATTGGAATTTTGAAGTACCTCTCTTCAATATACTACTTTCATTATTTTCATTCCAATATACCACTATTTCCATTATGTTATTGGAGTATATTACTATCACACATTCATGAAGCAATGATATCAACAAAACTACGCTTTAAGAATTATTTTAGAGTAGTTCTATAATATAAAAGTAATAATTTTACATGAATCACTACTCTATCGTCTAACTATCTCTTACTATCTATCTCTATCGTAAAACAAAATGATCTTCTCTTTGATATTATAATTGTTGACGGATGCCACAGCCTAACAATGTTTTCGTGAAGAAATTAGCGCATTCACTTCAATGAATAGTTATGATCATTCATTAATATTGTTGATAAATATTTATTACACAGATATGGTTATATTATTTGACTGAATGACTGACATGATTCAAACAAATGATTTCAATGTGCATATTTTGAAAAAAATTGAAACATCATGTAATTGATTTTTCAGCTCAGATTTTATTTTGAGCAAACTACATCTATTCTTTCCAAATACCCATCTTCGAAGTCACTAAAGTACCTTTACTAAGTATATTGAAACACACAGCACGTGCAGTGCATTATTGACAACAATTTCAATGTCGACATAAACAAGTGTAACTATATATTTTATGATTTCTCAAGCATACATCTTACACAATGAGGTTTAAAAAGACTCCTTTATCCCGGAGAATCCAGCTACAAGAGGAAACCCCGTGGGCATAGAGAGATTCATCTAAGAGGACACCGGTTATATGGCTAACACTTAGCTACTCCTGGCAACCACACAGCAAATTACGTCTGTGCGCTCAATTTGTCAACGTGTTAGCATGTGCCGCACTAGTTAATGGCTTCGACACTACCTCTTGAAATGTCATCCCCCGATATGACGTTTATTTGTTTCGCGATCAGTCAAAGGGGTCCCTTTTTATAGTAACTTCTCTGCATATTCGTGGAGGATGGGAGCTATGGGAGCTGCGTGAGCAAAAGACGACGGAGATGAAGATCACGGTTTGCAGACGAGGCAGGGAAATGCGCTGGAAGGAGCAAGGAACAACGAAATAAGACGAGACTAGAACGCATTGAAAGACAGCAAAGGCTGGAGAAGATCGAAGATCTAGGGAACGAGGGGTGTAGGGGAGAAAAGGGGCAACGGAGGGGTGGAGGGGGATAGGCGTGAGGGTGGGACGGGGGAGGGCGAGGTAGGCCCGGGTGCAGCCAAGGCGCTCACGCGATTACCGTGCGGGGCAGGGGCAAGGCACACTTTGCTGGACTAATATTTGGGCAGCGCGAGCGCAGATGGCGGGCCGGAGCGGGGTAGGGCAGCGTCGAGATGCGAGGGGCGGGGCGCAGCGGACAGACCGCGGGGGAAGGAGCGAAGTATCTGGGTGGTCAGCCGAGGGTGGAGGGTCGGGAGTAGAGGATACGGGTAGCGACTGGAGGGTCGGGGTGGATTGTCGGAGGAGGAGGGTAGGGGTGTATAATACAGTGGAAGAGGAAGGTGGAGAATGTAGTGTTGGTGAAGGGTCGGGGGCTGGAAGTTAGTGGTAGAGGGTGCAATGAAGTATCGGAGGAAGGGTAGAGGAAGAAGGTTCAGGAACTGAGGGTCGAGGATGGAGAGTCTGAAGAAAGGTGAGGGTGGAGCGGTGGTGAAAAATCGGAGAATCCGGGGTTAGAGGTTCGGGGTAGAGGGTTGGAATTTCTACCCCAAAGGGGGTAGAGGATCGGGATGGTGGTGGGACGGTAGAGGAAGGTGAGGGTGGAGATCCAGACGTGAAGCGGGAGAGGAGAGGTTAGGGAGAAAGTGTAGAAATGGCAATGAGCGGCGGCAGGATCAAGGGGCAACATTGCGTGAGAGCAGAGTAGGGCGAGGCGGGGCGGGGC
>BOPP01000007.1:2049655-2073295 GCA_017312745.1 Gryllus bimaculatus | reverse complement strand
TAATATATATATATATAATAATTATATATATATATATAGTATATCATATTAGTTATATATCTTTGAAGACCCTTTGGGAATAATTTCGGCGCATTAACTACGTTTGGCTTCGATGTGGTCCGTCGATCGTCAAAAACGTCATTTTGCTTTAACATCGGGTGAGTATATCCTTAATAAAACAGGACCTAAGAAGAAAGGCTTTAGGTCGTGCTTTATTAATGCGAAACCTTACACATTAAATAACAAATAACAACAATTATAACAGAAACATATATAATAACATAACAAAATTATTCGGTATTAAGTGAAAAAGGAGTTAGTGAACCATATCTAAGTTGTTCAGATCAAAAAGTACACGTTTGTCTAATTAAAATGTATTTCTTTTGTCTGGTCATATTTACAACCCCCTGATCTGGATGGGTCGAGGTGGTAGAGCAAACCGAGCGTTCATTACAAGGGTCGCAGGGTTGGAGACCCGCCTTGCGCCACGGTAGTTTGTTCCTTGTCTTTCATGGGTTCGTCGTTGCTTCACGTTCTGCTGACACAGTCAGAGGACGCGCGCAAGTGTGTGTGGTCGAAGTGTAAACGGTCGAATATGTGCCATGAGACGTAAAGATATGCGGGCTGTCGGCTGGATAAAAGCTACAAGAAAGGACAAATTTTCAGAAAATTTGCATTGTAAGATACGTGCAACCTCCGTTGATAAAGCAAACCCGCTGCGTTGTTTTAAGAAACTGTGGTTGCTCAGTATCGGTCTGTTTTCAGGCAACGTGCTTCTTCGGAGCAGGCCGCCCGTATGTAACTGGCGTCGGTCTGGTTTAGCGGGATCGCGAAGGGATCAAATGGGAGCGCTGGCGTAGACAGGGGCGGGGCGACAAACCGCACCATCTGCCTGCTAGAGCGATGATCAGTTGGTGGATCACAGTGCGTGGCGCGGGTTGTGGCAGAGATTGTGAGGTGCGGCCCAAGCGGTCTGCTTGGTTTCCGGGTTCCCGAGGGCGCGGAGGCCGCGAACGGAATATCAACCCCCTCCCCTTCACAATGCCCCCCTCCCCTTCCGCGCGGAAGGGGAGGGAGGCGAAGAGGGGGGCAGGGCCACCGGGGGCGTCTGCTTACCTTGCCGTGCCCGTTCCCCGGAAGCGCTGAGCCGCGACGGAGGGCGATAATGGCGGAGGGAGAGCGGAGAGCGACAGTCGACGCTGCTGGGGCGGGTGGGCCGTGGTGGCGCTTGTTGCCTCGGCGGAGCTGGAGGTGTGGTTTCTCAACTATCGCGCTTCGCCTGGCAGCGGATGTTGCGAATGCGGGTCATGGACGCTCAACAGTTTGCTTCCTCTACACGTTTTTCTGAAAGCTTTATTAATTATTATTATATTATTATTATATTATTATTATTATTATTATTAGTGGATAAGACCATGTCTACGGAGGATTCAAACTGCAGTCCTCGTCGACGCAACGTTCGCTGCACGCAAAGGTCTGCGTCATGGGGCCGAAGTTATTATTATCATTATTATTATTAATTATTATTATTATTAATTTATTATTATTCATTATTATTATTATTATTATTATTATTCGATGAATTTAATTGCGTGTTAAAAGTTAAAAGAGCGCGTTAGAATTCCGGAAAACAATAATTCGGTATTACTAAACCGCTACCTGTGATAAACTTGATAGTGATGTGTGCGGGGCCTGCTATTGTTTCCTGCTTTCGCTTTATTCGTTATAATTTTGGTTGTGTACTTTCTGTAGCTGCGCGAAGTGTGTGTGTAATTTCTTGTCTTCGTATATAAAACTTAACGTTATTTCACGAGTTCGATATGTGTACTCATGTCACGTAGAAAATTGTGTTTCGTTAAATCAAATTCTCGATTTGGTAGTGCTGAATGTCATTGTAATCAACTGAATTCGAAGCTTGTTGTAGCATTTGCGTGATGATACATAAAGTAGAATCGAAGGGTTAAGTTCAAATGGCCTACATAGATGGGGGGTGAATATGTTGTAAATCGTGTGCTATCACGCACATCAGTTTGACACATTTTTATACCTATACATTAAGCGAGGAAAGTTAATCCGCATTTTACTGTTTAATTATCCATTTAACATACAGAGTTAAAAATATGTTGAAGAGGAACGTTTTCGAACCTTGTTTTTTTTTTTCAAGATGGTGTATACTGAAATAATCGACGAACCCAAAATTAATGGGCCTTCTTAAGGTTAAGAACGCTTTCCAAATTTATTTTCTGTCTGACTTGTACTAAGTAAAAATAAAATTGCAAAAAAAATTGTCGCAAAAACAATTGAAACAACACAAAGCAAGAAGACCATGCGTCATGAAATTGGCAAGTTTTTCTTGGTCGTACTTCACTTTTACAAAAGAAAATTATGCAAAAAAATTGTTTTCAGCCTATGTTTTCCCAGCGGTGTTAGGCGCTTTCATCAAAGCCGTCGCCGCCTCCTCGCCACTGTAGTGGGCAGTGGCGGTCGTTCGATTCGGCGAGGAATATTGGCCGGCGCCCACGACTCCATCGCGCTCGTCGCCCGCTACGAGCCCGCCTCATGAGCTGTCCGCCTTTTGTGGCGGAGCTCGCCCGCGGCGGCGCGGGGGCGGCGGGCGAGGGGCGGTACGCGGAGCGGAAAGGAGAGACACCGGGAGAGCGCGGGGAGAAGCGGTGGGCGGAGAGGCGGCGGCCGTGATGGGATTTTTTGCGGCCGCGCCAGGGAGCTTCATATTGGGCCAGGTAGTTTATCCGCGGGAGGCGCGCCGCCGCCGCAGGAAGATGAGAGTGCGGGGGGGGGGGAGGGCTTGTCAGTGATGGAACCGGGCCGAGCGGAGCGGGGCGCGGGCGAGCGAAGAGTGGAGTCCTAACGGGGTGGAGCAAACTGGGCGAAATGGGTCGCGGGCAGGGTAAATGCGAGGCAGTCGGTAGTGTAGTGGATGCGAGGCGGAGCAAGGCAGATAGAATGGGGTGAGTGAGGCGGATTGAGGTGAAAGAGAGGCGAAGCGAGGCGAGGCGAAGCGGGCGAGGCGAAGCGAGCGAAGCCGAGGCAAGCGAGGCGGAGCGAGGCGAAGCGAGGCGAAGCGAGCGAAGCGAGGCGAAGTCGAGGCAAGGCGAAAGGCGAAGCGAGGCGAAGCGAGGCGAAGCGAGGCGAAAGCGAGGCGAAGCGAGGCGAAGCGAGGCGAAGCGAGCAGAAGCGAAGGCGAAGCGAGGCGAAGCGAGCGAAGCGAGGGAAGCGAGGCGCAAGCGAGCGAAGCGAGGCGAAAGCGAGCGAAAGCGAGCGAAGCGAGGCGCCAGCGATGCGAAGCGTAGGCGAAGCGAGGCGAAGCGAGGCGAGCGAGGCGAAGCGAGGCGGAAGCGAGGCGAAGCGAGGCGACAGCGAGGCGAAGCGAGGCGAAGCGAGGCGAGCGAGGGCGAAGCGAGCGAAGCGAGGCGAAAGCGAGGCGAAGCGAGCCGAAGCGAGGCGAAGCAGCGAGCGAGGCGAAGCGAGGCGACGCGAAGGCGAAGCGAGCGACGCCGAGGCGATAGCGAGGCGGAGCGAGGCGGAGCGAGGCGGAGCGAGGCCGAAGCAAGGTAAGCGACGCGGGGTTGACGTAAGCGAGTCACAGTGAGGGGAAAGCGAGGCGGAGCGGGGCAGGGGGAAACAGAGTACGCGGAATTCTGCGAAAACCGGATGAACCGAAGTGACACGAGGCTGTGGCGTGAAAGGACGTGGTGGGAGACTGACGATTCGAAGCGAGAATGTGCGAGAACGAGCGGGGCGACGCTGTAGCCTACGAAGAGTGGGAGTCTAGCGTGGTTGGCGAAACGAGGGAAGCTGGGCTTGCGTTAGAAACTCGGCGGGTGAAGCGGAGTAGAACGAAGAAGCTCTTGTTTTGTCGAGCGTGGCGAGCCGAAGTGAAGCCGAGTGCAGGGGCCTGGTGCGGAGCGGAGCTGGGTTGAGCTGGCGGTGCGAGCGGAGAGGAGCGGGAGGGAACGGCGCGAGGAGGGCCGAAGATGCGACGGGAGCCGCGCCGCTTGTCATTAAGGAAGGCGACGCGCGTGTTGGGTTCGGGACCGGATGCTGACAATCCGAAGAGAAAGAAGAGGACCCTGGCACGTCCCAAACATAAATACTGCAGAATACACTCCTACACTTACGCGACTAATACGATATCGATTGACGTGCCCGAACAACATCAATCATCAAACGCACTTTGGCTCCCGCTGCGCGTACTGTCATTGACCGCCCGCGCTCTCCACCGAACGCGCCTCGTCCTCTTAGATGGGCGCGCGCCATTGAGTGGCGTGGATTCGACCGCATCGTCTCGGTCTAGTCTTGTCACGGCGACGAAAGCCTCCTGGCCTGCGGTGCCGCTGTATCATGCTCCTCTGCTGCGCGATCTGTCCGGCGCGTTTCTCGAAGGGCGCGACGCGACAAGGGGGGGACTCTCCTCGTGAAAAGGTGCGTCTGTAAAAGAGCGCGTCTGTCCACAGTGCTCCTGATATCGTTTGGTGCTGCTTGACCTTTTCGGTGATGGAAGGACTTTCTGTGTGGGAGATTCTTTGTGGGTAAGAGTGGTGTGGATGTGGGTTTCTCAAAAGCGTGCCTCACGTGGGAGGAGAAATTGAATACGTAGATTTTGAGAAGGAATTCAAGTCAGTTTAAAAGATCCTCGGTTTTCCGTGCCAGACTTTAGCCATGAGGCCTGCTCTTTCGCCTGACATGCAAATTCGTTTAGCTCCTTTCTCCGCCGGGAGGTATTACAACGAAAGAAGCGAATTGAATTGTGGCTCAGAGGCCTTCATTTAGGCTGATCTTTAACATGCCGTAATTACAATCATCAGGACAGCCGCTTTACTAGCACCTCCGAAGGAAGACAAGAAGAACGTTTTGCGCCCTTGAATAATCCCACCTTTTTTCCATTCGGGTTTAATTCCGCGAAACTTGGGTATAACAGCCCGATATACTAACCGACCCACCAACGCAAAGCCACAATTGTCCGTTAGGGGTTTGTTTGTTTTTTTGCCACTTTAGTACTTAACTGCAGTTATTAATAGGAAATTGCATCCTGTTGTACCTATCAGCGCCCCCTTGGAATAATTTAAAGGCGACCCGTTCAACTTGGAAGACAAGTGAATACATACTCTCATTTATAAAGCCCTTGGACTTGCTAATACTTTTTTTGTGAATTAAAATTACTTTGAGTTTGCGGACGGGAAGTGACTTTTCATTAGGAAATTTTTGCTGAATTTATAACATTTAATTATCTCGAGGAACAATGTAATATTCACATCGTTTCTCTCGTAATTCTCCCCGTGGGCGCCCCGCGTTTTGGCGTATCCACGTGCTTGGATGCGCATTGCTTATCCACGTTGAGATCGCGGCACTATGTTTCGTGCTTATTTAATAAAGGGAATTAGGCTGCGCGAGCCGGCGCCTCCGGATTATTACGGACTGCGCGTGTGTAATTAAACCACCGGCGCCCGACGCCGCCCGGGCGCCGTCGCGTATACAAATACCGGCTCAGCCAACACTCCGCGCTCCGTCGCCTCCGACCCCACCCCACCCTCACCGCGGGGCAGCATCTCCCCCTCCCCTGCGCTGGGTAATTGCACCATCCCATGCTCGCCCTCGCCTCGGTTGGCCTCAGCGACACCGCCATTGCTTCGTCACCGTCGCTGATCAGTCACCGTAACGAATCGTCACCGTCACTGTTCCGTTGCCGAACGCTCGTCGCCGTCACTGCTCCGTCGCCGGTCACTCTCCGTCGCCGTCGCTCCTTCGTCTACGTCGCTGCTGACGTCACGACACAACTCATCTTGCACGGTGCACGGCACCGTCTGTGCATTCTGCCCGCCTCGGTTCCCGTCTCACTGACGTATCTCCTTGTCCTTCTCCGCTGCTCAGTTCTTCGCCATTCCGCTCCGCTGCTCCTGGACGGCCCTGAGCTCTGCTTCGTCGACGCCTTTTCTCTAAACGCGTTTGGGTCTTCGCCGTTTGAGCGCGCTTTTGCCTATGCTTCACATCCCTTCCGGCAAACCCTTCTAGCTGACCGGCCAGCTGTGCCTGTCTCCAGGTCGTTTTCCTGCCCTCTCCCTGACCTGTCGGCTCCTAGTTACACTCCCGTTTCCCTCACTCCCCCAGAAACCTCCGTCATCTAAGACAAACCGTTCCAATCCCACGGCACTCCCTCCTTTCTCACAGGAGCTCCCACTGGCAACCCTTAATTCCCTACCCCGTGACCGCTTCACGCACAGCTCCCTCATTTCCAGCACGCACCTCATTCCAATAACCCCGTGCTTGCCAGCGATCCATCGGCGCAGCGGTGTCACCCGCCACTTCCACCCTCCACCCGTGTGCTGCAATCCGCAACCACCAGCATTTCCCACTCGACTCGACGCTCTGCAACCGCCGCTCTCGAGCTGTCGCTCCCTAGCCCCCGTCGCCGCCGCGGGGCTTTTTGTCGGCACCAAATCAGCCCCTGTATATTGCATCGTATTTGCGCAACCTGCTCGCCGGCCGTAAATGCAGGGGCTCAGCGCCGCTTGGCTACGCGTTCTCACGTCCCACCCCAGCCCTCCCCAGACTACCCCCGCCTCTCCATCCCCTCCCCCACCCCGGCCGCCGCTGGAAAGCCTATTGAAGGTCGCGATGCGCTGTAACTCGATCAGCCGCGGAGGCCGCAGGGGACACGCGCGGCGTGGAGGCGACGGGCAAATGTGCGGCGGCGGTAAGATGACGGGGATGCGTTTGTGTAGGCGGAAGTTGGTCTCAAATGAAGGAGAAATCTTCTGGAAGGTCTTGTGCAAAGAGTTGCAATGGATTCGCACCCAATTTACTGTGCAAAATACATCCAAATACGTTGTCATAACGGACATGGGTTTCAGAACTATTTGCAGACTTTTCTGCTGTATTAAATGTTGGAATGTAATAAATTGTGTTAAAAAAGTCATTCAGTCATATGTGTGCACTCCTAGTGTTTTGAGAATATAACAGACTTAATTACAGATGTTTAATACTGTATCTCTATACGTTTATTTATTTGTGTATTTAGTATTCCAGTGTAACAAATCAGATTAATTGAGTTTACTTTGGAATAGGTGAAAGAGAAAACTGCGTAAATAAAATTCTAAATAATTACACGACATGTTTATGGGTCTCTACGTGCATGGATACGAATTAGGGCTATCGGAACTTACGAACGTATTGGGATCTACACAAATATTGCTGTAGTGTACATAACTGGTTAATAACAATTTGACAATATTAAAATAATTCATATGAAATATTTAAAAGTTATTTTTAATAATTATGATTTCTAGACGAACCACCATTTAGAGGCAAACGAACTGTAAGGAGATAAATCCAGTGAGCGCTTAAAGAGATGTTTGGAGAAGAAACAACAGAATATATAAATATATAACTTTAAACACGACTTCAGCTGATGAAAAACGTATTAATAGTCCTTTGTTTTAATAAGCGAGTATAAATATTGTGCATAAAGGGCGCTAAACAACCGTTTGAAATAATAGTTTTTACTTATTTTTCATTGCACGTACGTTTTCTATATTTTTAATCGGTAAATACACTGTGCTTGGATATGCTCTGGTATTCATACAAATATATATCAAATTTCATACCTTCCTGATGCTGAGAAATAGCTTTTGTTGCTCTTTCGTTGCCACAGCAACTTATCCAACGCACACCTGGCAATGAAATGCAAAAATGCCAATGCAAAAATGCAAAGTAACCCGCAATGGGTATGTACTTTGTGCTTTTGGTGCTGCTTGTTGTCGTGCTTTGCGTTTGCGTGGAAAGGGTCCAGATGAGCGAAGGAAAGGGAGAAAAGCGGTTGAAATCCAGGCAATATAGGGGGGCAGCGGTAGCGAGTGGGAGGAGCTGGGTCAGGGCTGGGGGCCCGAGCTGTGCCTCAGCTTGTCGGGGCCCAGCCCTTGCTGTGTTCGGCCGCGGCCTCATTACCTTCCGCATTGAAGCCTCCGCTCCCGCCCCCCGCCCGCCGCACCGCCCGCCCGCCGCCCGCCCGCCGCCCCATCGCCGCCATTCAGCCGCCCATCGCCGCCTTCCGCCCGCCCATCGCCCCGCCCCTTCGCCGCCCATCGCCGCCCTTCGCCCGCCCATCGCCCGCATCGCCACGCCCCCGCCGCCCATCGCCCGCCACGCCCAGCCGGCCCGCCCGCCGCCAGTGCCACCGCCATGCCCATCGGCCGCGCCAACTGCGCCGCCCGCCCCCGCGCCGCGCCCGCCCCGTCCGCCGCCCATCGCCGCCGCCCAATCGCGCCGCCCATCCGCCCGCCCCGCCGCCCGCCCATCGCCGCCGCCGCCCGCCCGCCCGCCGCCGCCGCCAGTCCCCACCGCCATCGCCGCGCCCGCCACTCCGCCGCCGCATCGCCTGCCCGCCCGACCTCGCCCGCCGACCGGACCGACGACCGACTCGACCAAGCGACGACCTCAGTCCGCCGCTTTCCACCCGCCCGCACGCCAAATTCCGATATATTGAATATATCCAATCCAAAGGAACAGCCTTCCGTATCGCTGGTGTTTACTATTAATGTAGCGAATGTGTTTTTGGTGCTAAGGTGGGCGAGCATTTCCGTGCGCGTGTTTTTGATCAATGTCCCCGTATGTACTTCCTAAATATATTGAATATTTAATTACACCGTGTATCATCTCACCCCCAGACGCCGTGGGGCGCCGCAGTGCGGCTTGTGTGTTTGTGGGCTTAGCAGGCGCTGGAGCAGGGCCATGCTCGCTTTGCCGTTTCCTGGTTATCTGCTCTGCTGTTTTCGCTCTCTACTACAATTAATAATCTTCAAGAAGTTACTTGTTTTCTTCGCGTTTTGTGCGAGGTCGTGATCAGTGTGTCTCCAAATTTATCTATTAAATGTTGGATACTGACCCTAAATGATATTACTTACTATACCTGAATAGCGATGAAACTGTTAATAATTGCTGGCCAATACTGAAGAGAGGGTCAGGGAAATCACAGGGAATGTAGTGTACCCATAAGAATTGAATTGAACTATGATCAAATAATGTATTTTCTACTTACATATCTATTACAAAACTGTAATATATATATATATATATATAATATATATATATATATATATATATATATAATAAATATATATATACTGGTTAAAATGAAATTAACTGTCTTGACGTACTTGTTCAAGAATTCAACATATCTGTAACTCTGGTTTTCACATTTCGCTTTTAATTTGTGTCTGATATATATATATTATCTATAATACAATTACTTTTTAAATAATCACATAATTCAAACATAAATAAATACTGAAATCAATTTTGCCAAATAAGGGAAGGTAATAAGCGAAAATAGGGGCTTTTCTTTTTTTTTGGGGGGGGGGATGCCCCCCGCCGCATGCCACTCCCTCTTGATCCGTCGCTCTCCTACCATCCCGATCCCGCTGGAGCCCGGGCGAACACCTGCATCCATAACGCAGAGACACTGGCCGCAATTTCGGGGCGGAGCCGCGCGCGAGTCGAAGCCATAACTACCGCCCTCCCCGTCCAACCCCCCCTACCTCTCCACCGCCACTGGCCGGCACCGGTCGCCCGCCCGCATGGTTTATGGCGCTCATTCGGGGGCGGCTAAATGATTCAGAGATCGCGGCAGCGCCACCGCAGCCGCAACCGCCATCGTCACCCGCCGCGCCGCAACGCCCGGCCGCTAGTTAGCGCTGCCTTCGCCGGCGTTAGGTCGTTCCCGTCGCCCGGCGCCACACGCGCTTTTCTTTTTTAACGCACGAGTCACGTTTTAGCGCGGTTCGCTGTTTCAAGACTTTTTAGCGTTTATTGCGGACGGTTATACTGGTGTATGACCCTATTCCTTTAGCTTATATTCTTGTAATGTTTGCATACCGCTTCTATCCTTTCCACATTGTTCTTTCGCCATCGTAAACTGCGAAATAAATTAACCCTTTTCCGTTAGCCTGTTGCTGTATCATTTTTTTTCTCTTTAAGTCCTATTCTATTTTCACTGTTATCTCAAAATTGATGCATTTTATCATTTGTAGTGGTTTCGCTCTCTATAAATCTACCCTTTTGTTTTTCTCCTTATCTTTACGTACGTATGCCCTTTTTCCCTCTGCAACGTGACAGTTGAACAAAGATCGCGCATATCGTTGTCTTTACAATACGCCTTCCTTTCGTTCCGTCACATGTTATTCTTTTAATCATTAACTCTCTCTAGCAATAACATAACATTACCTCTCGTTTTTAACTGCAATCAATTTTTACAGAACGCCTTCTATCCTGATTGTCTATGCGGATTTCTGGGCGTTGTGCAGCCGGTTCATCTATCGTCTGGGCATGGCGCCCTTCTCCTCCTTCCTTATTTCTTCCGACCCCTGCCACCCCCTTGCCTCCTCCCGCCGATTACCTGCGCTTCGGCGCCCAGGTCATCCAATCAAGCGCCACGCGGGCATCCTCCCCCCCCCCTTCCCATCGCTAAGAGCCACGGCAGACAAAAGGAGGTATGTTGAACGCAGTAGGGACTGAAGCAGGATTCTGAAAAACTGAAGGTAAGAGACGGGTAAGGTAAGAAGGGCGGAGGAGGAGCTAGGCAGGAACCAAGACGGAGAGGGCACGAAGACGAAAATGGAGCTGGGGCTGGGACGTTGGGATAAAGCAGACGCCATGAAGAACGCCGCGGTGCAGGGCTGGACTGAGCGTGAACGGCCCCAGAACGCCACAGCAGAAGCGAAAGCGGTGAAGCAGTGGTGGAAAGAAGAACAGCAGGGACGAGGGCGGAGAACAGGAAAGCTCCAAGGCCAAGGAAGAAGCAAAGGGCGTTGAACGCGCCAACGGCCGACGCGTCGTCGTTTAATATCAGTTTATCCCCGCCCCACTTACGCGTTCCGCCCGTTCGCCTTAAATTTCAAGAAAATGGAAAACGATTCGCTGCATAGTTAATGAATTAATTATGGCACGGAGTGTTTTTGATTACGATCAAAAACCAATAACCGAAGAGGGCACTCCACATGCATAAATAAGCACATTTTTTTGAAAAGACATATACTATTTTTAAAATGAAACACGTAGCGCTTTTAATATTTTCTGAAACGCCTTAATTACCTTACTATTTTGTAATTACAATATGCTTGTAGATGAAAATATGTTGAAATACGAAAAAATGTTCGCATATCTCACGTGGGTACCATTCAGGACGCTATAAATTTACATGGAACCTAATTACAAAATAAAGCTTATTTTAATCTCCGTTGTTCAGCAATAAAAAGCCACTTTTCAATTCAGTTGCCATAATTTTTACACAACTTTATTTCATATATTTAAACAGTGAAATATGTATGAATATTTAGATTTTGCTACCATTTACAATAATCCAAGTATCCTTTTTTGTTCTTTGAAAATGAACATTTTTGATTACGTTATATTGTTCATAAAATGCTCGCTAAACCTTTCGCTTGATATCTTTACACGCACCATGTAATAATTGATATGTTTATGCCAAAATATGTTAAATTAGGCGGTTTTTTTCAATTATACAACAATCACACGTTATATTTCACATAGTGAGAAATAAAAAGAACAATCCATTTCTTTAAGATCAATTTACGAAGGAAGGTTCATTACTCGTGGTTTCTAAGGTCCACATACGCGGCACAGTTTTCGTGCAGATTCTCAAACAGTTTCTGTTCGGAAACGTCGAGATACCACACTAGAAGTATAAAAGCCAAAACTGGCACATAAACGGTCTGTACGAAACGCCACAAGACGCTGCTAGGAGGAGGTGTGCTTGTAAAAGAATTGAAAGAGTCAGAATAATTACATTAACAATATTTCTGTACGTGCGTTCTCGTTGTAATCTTTTCTAAGTATTAATTAACCACGAGGGGCATAGAGAAGAAAAATAGGAAGGCAGGAAAGAGGACACGTTTCACTTCATACAATCGCACCTTGACACACAAAACACACACCTAACCACAACATCGAAATGGCCGACTCAGGTAAACAAATCCGTTAGTGAACGATTCAGCCGCTATAGGCGCTTCAGTCAAACTAAGCTTTCTACATGAGCAATTACGAACATGGTTTCATGGTCCAAAGGTTTTCATGAACAAGTCATGCAGTCTAGACCACACATTTTCTGTGCGTCCAATCTGCACGAAAACAGTACCTTGTAGACCGACCTTGACAAAAGAGGAACGTGATGATCTCCAGAGCACGAACCCCTTGAAAAATGCTGGTTATACTCCTCCAATCGCAAAAAGAACCTCTCACTGTTTTGGCGTCAGAACAGAGGGCAAATCCCGGTCTTCCCCCGGCCCAGCTCAGTGGTTGCAGGGCGCTAAACAACTGCGGCCTTCGATTGCAGGGGCGGCGAGGGCAGGGCGGCGCGCGGAGGAGGCGTGGTCGCGAGGCGGTGTAGCCATTCGTCAGGCGCTAATCCGCCCGTGGCCAGAGCCCTCCACCGCCCCGCCCCCTCCCCCTGCGCGCGCAGGGCGATCCGATCCGGCTCAATCCGCGGTCACCTCGCGCCCACCCAGCCACGATCTAACTCACGCGCAGAATTTCCACTCCTCCTGACTCAACTGAGTGATGACTTACTAAGTAATTGATGTGATTGATTGTGAGTGATTTCGGGAGCGTCGACTACTAGGGTCATTAGTCCCGTACGTTTAGTGCATGTTTTGTTTACTCGGCAGACGGGGTTGTGGAATTCCTTCGCTGTATGGTGAGATCCGACGCCGACCTACCGTCGGCTAGCGGAGTTTTTCCCTATCAGGTATCTCCCACCTGCGGAGCACCGCTCCAGCCGGGACAAGCTGTAAGCTCCATACCGGTCTCCCGTCGTGTTTGGTAGTATAGTGCATAGTAGTGTAAGTGTGAGTGAGTAAGTAAGAAGTGTCGATAGGACAAGAAAGAAGAAGGAAAGACTGCGAGCGGTCCGTGGCCCGTGTGTTAAGGTTCTGATCCGGCGTTCATCGGAGAAACTACGGAAAACAACCGATAAGAGCGGCCGGCCACAAGAATTCTCCCCCAGACAGTGACTGAATTTGAAATTAATTGAATGTGAAATACAGCGACCGTCTAGAAAATTGTGTATGGCACACGAGGTAAACGCAATTTTATTTTTCTCGTAATATTGCGAAACGAGGCCAGCGGGCCTTTTCCAATCACAAACTGAACGGTTCCTTTTACCATTCGCACCGTAAATAACTGTTACACAAGTACCATCTATTCACTGACTCCTTCCTTGCCTGAAGCTCAAATGCAAGAAATCACATCAACTATTTACATACGCTCATGTGTGTATATTTATTTAATGCCACATCGCCACGTTTCTGATACGAGAGGTTAGCGGTCGAGCATCTGTCACATGCATGCTGCGTGACATGTCCGCGGTGGCTGGCAGGCCAATATTTGCATAGTACGTACCGCAGCCAACACTAACGTTTTGACACCACGAACACCTACGGCGTGCATTGCTTCGGAAACCCCATTGTAAACATGTGCCGATGACAAGCTTCACAACTACGAATATTATTTTCACGCATTACCATCCTTTGTTAATTTCTTTCTTTAAATATATAAAATATAAAATATTTCTTTATATATATAAAACCGTAGCTTAGTTTGCGGTAGTTTTAATTTCATTGTAATAGCAAATGTCTCATATAATTTGCATGTACGCTAGGAAACAATTTTGTAAAACTGTTACTTTTCATAAATTGTGTTGTTTTTGCAGCATATCTCAGGTTTTGTTTAATGTGTTACGCTCATAAACTTTACCCGAGCTCAAGCATTTGCTCATTCGGGTGCTTCTGCTGTATGTATTAGCTTGTATGAAAAGGATTTCAATTTATTATTATTATTATTATTATTATTATTATTATTATTATTATTATTATTATTGCTGCTGCTGCTGCAAAAATAATTTCTTGACTCAATTCTCATTTCCTTGTGAAGAGACACTTACTTAAATACAAGTAGACTATGTATCTG
This sequence comes from Gryllus bimaculatus, assembly GCA_017312745.1. Lineage (NCBI taxonomy): Eukaryota > Metazoa > Arthropoda > Insecta > Orthoptera > Gryllidae > Gryllus > Gryllus bimaculatus. The sequence continues at coordinate 2,059,300 of BOPP01000007.1, read as the reverse complement.
TTTTTTTTTTTAAACAATCCAGGGAAGAATACATTAATAAGAAACCTTAAGGTTCGAGTAGTAATTTTCATTTTACACTACAATTATAATAGACACAATGCAAACCCACCAAGTTATCGAAATTTACAGAGACACTTCACTTATTATATCCTCTGATATTCTTACTAATCATCACAAATATTCCGAGTAGAAAGGAAGTTGGCATATTTATTCAATGTGTAAACATTAATACTTTCAAACTGCATTGAAACGGACACTTCTAAAATACTGTACCACCGCAATAAATAAACGATCAGACAACCAACGGATACCCTAATGGCATTAATAAATGAATAGTTCACCCCCCTTAGCGGCCATATCACGTGGTCACGTCACTAGGCTGACAGGTGTCGATGCGCGTCTATTACATATGCGATAGACGTGTGTCAAGGGACCGAATTCTGAATCCCTGCAGAAACGGATACCTGTAAATTGATAGGCGTGTCACGGGGGACAGGTACGGAATACGTCTGCAAGCTAGGAAAAATCCATCATCAAAGTTCCCGCATTTATCATTCATAGAATGACAATAAATACAGTATACAAATCGCATCATTGAGCAAAATTGCTCAATGGAGGGACTAGTTCTCTGAATGATGCAGCTGACTAACGAACATAGGTGTCTTCCAGATATAACGAATAGAAATACGAATATTAACATGCTCATGTTCCTGTTATCTTACTAATGACAAACTATGCATCAATACTCGTCGCTTTTTTTGATAAACCCAACGAAACTGCTATTTGGAAAGAACATTTCGTTTCTGTAACTTAATTCGTGACTATCCTAAATAACAAGGAAACTAAATTCTTTACATTAAAAAAAAAGTACCTTTGACAACCTCTGACAAAAGTACCTACGTGTCATCTCCGACGCTGCAGACACTTTCCAACCTAAGTTCATATTTAGTAATTTCGGTTTTTTATGATGTATATGATATTATTTTATATGATACACGTGGTCAGTCACGAGACATTGAATGATATTTCATTTGCACCAAACGCTGTAGCAGAAAGGGTCTCACTCTTGAGTGACGGAATGTCGAAAGAACACACGCACGTTACGCGATTACAACACAACTGAGACGACGCGATCTCCGAAAACCCAATTGTGCATCCCGCTCAACGAAGGGCATTGCAACACTTTCGGGTCTTCTGTCTGAGATTTCTAGGCCCACCACGGCCGCCAGTACGCTTCGCCGAAAGTCCTACACAGGAGCTCCACCTGTTGTTTCTGGCAGGGTAGCAATTCATTTGCTGGAACAAATTTCCCCGACTTTTCCAGGGTTTCCAGCGTATTTTTTCCTAATAGGATTGGCAACTTCACACTACTTAAAGAAAATATTAAAGCTACTTCCTACAAAAATGGTCAGATGTCTGATTTCGCCACGATAAAGTACAAATTAATAAAGTGTTCTTACGAAATGGAACTTTAGCAAAAAATAACGTTGTATGAATGTTGTATGAAAGTTTTACGATTTTCGTATACTCCTGTCAAAATTTTTACTGGCTTCTAATGATTTTACAGAAAAGAAATCATGGGGTTTACCTGACGTTTTCAGAGCAATGAAATTCCCAAATGTTTCCTGGTTTCCAGAAAGTGGCCATGTCTTCCAATTACAGAGCCGCTGACTGCGGTAAGGAAGAGATCAGCGGCGAGCTGTGGGCTGTGGCAACAGCAGGTGACAGACAGTAATCAGCAAGGAGGGATAACTGAACCGAGATGAACGCTATTTTGATTCGTACGTTGGAGCATTCTTCCTTACGCGGCATCTGGTTATGTTTCAGCGAAAGCATCGGCAGAGTTCAACGGCTTCCTTCCACACGGAGTAAAGTTTGACCCGAGCAACATTCATTCAACGTCCCTTCTGCGAACGAGCGACCTCGGCGACCTCCAGGAATGGGAGGTTTCGGAGGCAGTCCTCGAAATAACTGAGGCCGAGGACGGAAAAGTAGAAGTGCAGAACGTATAAACATTCTCAGATAATATTTGTTGTACACAATGCGTACACAATTCTTGTAATTTGTTATCTAACGATTGGGTTACTCTCACCCGTCTTGGCATCTTAAGACATTAACGTACTCACACAATACGTCGATGCTTCCCTTCGCTGTTAGCTTTCAACTGCGTTCTCAGGTTACTTACCTAAAACAAAATGAAATAGAAATCAAGAAAAATCCACAATAAATAAAAAAAATACACAAGAACTCTTCACACAATCTTTATTTTGCTGAACAAACACATCAAGATACGACATTATCTTAGCGACACATATCCATCTCAATAGCGACTCATCCACCAAATTGTCTAAAAACACAGAGGGAGCAAGAACGCAGTACAATAAAACTGGAAATTTATGCATAAGAAGTATATAAAAAAAGAAGACATGAGTAGACCATGTACATCACGTGTGTCACAAGTCAATAATTTCATAGAAGCTATGTTATTTTGGCTGTCATTCAAGCACTCATTAGAATTGCAAAAAACTTTGAAGACTAATACTGACTAGCATGTGTCGACGACTGTGGAAAAATCCGCTTACAATTTGTCGAATTGGGTTCAAAGTAATGGGAGTGGTTGCAGGGAGAACAAGGGCAAAACCGAGATTAGATAGTGTTCCGTGCGCAGTCACTTTGCCCCTCGTTCCACATTATACTTAACGAAACGAAAGCGTTGGCGACAGAGTCGATACCCGCCAGTTGAAATAACTGTGTTCCGCCAAATAGGCACCAAGCTCCAACTGATCGACCCACAGGTTCCACTTCCAGAAACAAGGCTAGCACACGACCGAATCAAACAGCTTCGTGTTGGCACCAACACATTCAAGTGAAAAACACCATTTGCAGATAGGATACAACCCATCGATCGCGCACCTTTCCCCACACAGCATCGCTTTCCCCCCCCCCTCTCGTTCTCTGCCTCACCGCGCGGAGTGCGATATCGAATCGAACATTATTGCTGCCGACTGACAAGCTCACTTTACACGGCGTCAGCGGCGGGGGCGGGGGCTGGGCGGCGGGCAGCGCAGGAGCCGGACGGACGGACGTGTGGCGGCTCGTGGTTGGAGGGATGCGGGAGGCGGTGCGACGGGCGACGGGGCTGGCGGTACGGCGGTGCGGGTTGGTGCGAGGCTCGAGATGGGGCGGGGCGGCGGGCGGCGGGGCTGGGCGGCGACGCGCGGCGGCGCTCAGGCGCAGGGCGCGGCGCGAAGGCATACGGTGCGGCGTGCGGGTTCCGGCGGGTGGCATCGGGGCGGCGGAGCGCGTGAGGACGGGCGGCGGCGGGGGCCGGGCGGCGAGCAGTGGGCCAGGCGGAACGGACGGGGCGGCCGAGTGGCGGGTGGTGCGGTGGCGGGGGCAGCCTGGTGGGCGGGCATAGGACAGGTAACAGCTGTATCAATGTATTCGGCATATCACCGGGACAAGGCGGAGCGCTGAAGGCGAGGGGGGGGTATCTGAAGGTATCAAAGCACCTCCCAGCCCGGGGCTGCAGGGTGATGGATGGACTGTCGCCGCGAGGAGGTAACGAGTTTTTAGGAGGGAAGGGCTGGAGAGTGAGTGGCGCGCGGGTGGAGAGGAGGAAGGTGCATTAAAAAGTGGAAATGGAGTACGTAAATGACACACACCACAGCGAGAAAAAAAAATGGAGATCAATTGGACGAGCAGTACTCGTGAAAGATTTTCAACACCTGTCGCAGATGTATTCACAAAAAATGATATTAATATTCAAGCGATTTTAAAACTCACGATAAATGGTACAATAATTTCGAGTGAAATTTAGTGAGTAACGAAATAACGAACATTCATAGTCAGAAACAACGGACATTAAATAGACACAATGGAATATTAAGTTTCGGTGTATTGTTCAACGTGCTAATACATCGGTACGTTCGATAAAAATAAATAAAAGCCGCCAAGAAGCATCGTAAACAATTTGCCATCTACCCTTAAAGATAATCTGAACACAGAATTGAGATAATCGGGATTCATTGTGACCCATATCTTCTCGATATCGTAAATAAATGTAGAAAGCGTCTGTGACTAGATACGATCAAGTAAAGAAACTAAATGGAGATTTGATTTCGAGAAAATGCAAGAAACTGAATAACCCGTGTCATGTTATTTTCACACATTTTCTGTGGGTAGTATCTCCATAGTTCTGAAATTCTCTGTGCATGAAAATAATCTGCAGAAGTATTTTCACTTCACAAAAAACGGTGAGTTGCCAGTCAAAGGTTATTTTAGTGAAGTTAAAACTGCTCGACGTCGCACAAATCAAATTAGCCTAAACCAGTATCGTAGCCGTACCAGTACCAGAACATGAAACGTCGGCCTCTCAGCCTACAACTCGGCGTCACCTGGACAACCAAGAAGTCATGGATTCGAGCCACGGAAACTTACGTGTACGTACAAGAAAGTGACACGACTACAAAATTCTCATTTCATAGGAAAATGGTCATCATCTGAGCGCAGTTATCGCAATGGAAAAAGTTTTTTACTCTATATATTGACTAATTTCAAAACTATATTTATAGACTTTTTACTATAAAAAAAAAGGATTTCTAAATATATTTTTTCATATAACTCAACAATTAAAATTTTTGAGATGTCATCTTTCTTGTGCATAGACGAAAAATGTCAATATAAAGAATCAAAATAATATACGAAGCAATGTTTTTAAGAAATATAGTATATGTAAGAATATGAGCCATTCTGGAGAGCTATGAGCCTGTACGTGCTCTATGACTGGCATTCCATAAACATCCACGTTTTTTTCGTTGAATGACGACCTAATGCGCGATATATACGCATTCCTACCCCATTAAAAAAGTTTTGACGTCATTCACTTACTATCACAAATTCAAACTATGCATATGTAGCGAACTATCTAAATTATCCTCAAATAACTTCCAAACATCACCAAACGATTTCCCCCTCGCAATAACAAAGCAATAAACAGTTGCTTTTGCACACAAACATCAACATGATTTCCAATGGGAACAATATATTCCACGGTTCCACACTACTATTTAAGCACAACACTTGATGTAAATGCAAATGCATCTAGAACCCACCTTCATGCAGATAATGAACTCGTCGCGCGTATAAACACAAAAGCAATCCACACACACACACACACACACACACACACACACACACACACACACACACACACACACACACACACTTGCGAAAACCCACAGACAAAACCGCGCGTGACGGTTCCCCGTTATCGCGAACACGGAATCCCGGTTGTCGGTCCGGCGGGACAAAAAGCGAATGGGGTTCGCCCCGCAAGAAGGGATCCGGCGCCATCGAATGACGGCGGCGCGGCGCAGCGCAGCGCAGCGCGATGCGAGGAGATTGAGCTGCGGGGCGCACGGCCGCGCGGGTACGGCTCGTTGCCGATATCCAATATTGCCCCCGTGGAACATGGAAACGGGGCCACAAAGACAATAGGAAAGAGTCAAGGGAAAAGAGGTATTAGGAGGCAGGCAGAAAAGAGTTAGAGAGAAAGAACGTGTGTATGTGTGTGTGTGTGTGTGTGTGTGTGTGTGTGTGTGTGTGTGAGAGAGAGAGAGAGAGAGAGAGAGAGAGAGAGAGAGAGAGAGAGAGAGAGAGAGAGAGTGAAAGAGGTGGAGTCAATAAGCAGGAAAGATGTAAGAAATATAAAACACACAAAGGGATTGATTCGTGGAAAGAGAGAAAGAAAGAAGGAGAGATGAAGAGAGGAGAAAATGGGAAGACCGGCTGTGAGAGAACGAGGTAGAGTGAGTACACGGAAAAGAAGAGAGAGATGTAAAAGAAAGAAGGGATTGAATTAGAAAGGGAGGAAGATAGTCCCTCCAAAGAGAAGCCGATAGGAGGCAGACTCATTGAGAAGGATTTTACATCGTCACTCCAAAGCTTATCCAGCACATAGCAAATCTATTACAGTAATTTCGTTCCCAGCTTGTACATCACAGAAACTGTGCACATATGAACACAACCATATATTGAATTAAACGCAATTTCGCAAGAAAATATCTTTTGTTAAGGAATACGATCAAACAACTTCTGTTTGGACAGTCCAAGTACGTCCTTCACAATATTTAAGAAAGCAAGAGCGAGGAACAAATTTCAAAGTAAAGGGAGAAATTGAGAAAAAAGTGAAGAGAATTCCTCCACCAAATACACTACTCTAGCTAAACAATTAGAAGAGTTTCAATAGGCTAACATTTATTATCTTATCATAATTATTTATTCTTGATCATTAAAAAACGTGTTATGTTCAATGGTTCTATAAACTACAAAAATTCTTTATTTGTGTAAGCTACAAACAATACGATGAACTATGAAGTTTCATAAAATATATCATGAATTCTCAATAAAAAGGCGGAGAGTGCTCTGTCATTCCGACGAGAGATATGTCGTCCCAGATACTGTAACAAATTGCTGTTGGTTTCGAGTTTTTATAGCACGCACACCTAATTCAGTGAAAAAAGATTTCGCGCTTAATTCGAGATAACATTTTTACACACGGTGCGTCACCATTTTCTGGAAAAATTAACTCTCCGAAATGCGATAACTATAGACGAAGAGGCATATGCTTCAGACAGGGACAAACGGCAGTGAAGCAAAGTGACAATAAATCACACAGAAGGCAAAGGGACAATATTATATATCTTAAGCATCCTAGAATTCAGGGCCATATCGTGGTACCTGAGCGAGAGAATTTTAATAGTATATTATGTTATGCTATTGCAAAAGGACAAGTTTTCAAAACGAGCGACGTCTGGAACAAGTTTTCAAATTTGGTCGAATGCAATAAAGCAACATTATGTGTAGCATACACCATCGTTTTCTAGCAAGTTAGCAACGTAACATTTTGGTATTAGCATCGCGCAGAGAACACAGGCAGAGAAGACAAGCGTTTAGAATAAGTGAGGAAGGGCAGTGAAGCCGGGAAATGAGGACGGGCGAGGATGACGGACGGTCAGTGAGGACGGGGCTGGTCGGGCCGTGCCGTAAAATACCATGCGTGCCATAATATGCCCTTTTATGAACGATTTCATGCAAGAAAGGGACGTTTATAAAGGTAGTATACAAAAAATGTGATTTTCGATTACTAAGACCAAATTTTAAAACTAAAGGATGATTCTATATCGTTCGGGTAGAAGCAGTCAAAAGAGAATACTGACTGATGAAAAGTGGCAATAAAAGTTCGTTTCTTCATTGCATATCATACAATGTTTGAAAAGTATTACGTTTACTGTACTTTACGTTTCAGATTATAACGTAAAGTAGAATTAGCCATGTACATCTCCCAACGCAACATAACTCCAAGATGATAAAAGATAACATAATAACATTATTCAAACCTGTTTGATTTGAAGAATTTTATTGTCAATTTAAGATTCCATAAGAATTCACCGTTTCTTAAGGTCCATTATTAAGCAGTTCATCTGTTTCTACATTACGTAACTACTAAACTCACTCGCGGTTTTCGTGAAACTGAAGAGTTCGCTTTGTCCTGTCTCTTTTCCATATGTAGTTCAATTTATGTGATTAAAATTGACGAGATTTTAATACATCTGTCATTTTATAATCGTATTACGTATTTTGAGTGATATAAACGCCCATACATTTTTTTTTTTTTTTTTTGCAATTTGTGTTTACATGTTCGGAGTAATAGTGGAAACATCAATACAGATTTCCATAGAAAGATTAACGTAACTACTAGAATTTTGTGAACAATTTGGCGAAAATAATTAGCAGATGCACATGCAACCGGCAACAATTCCTTACTCACCGATTATGCATGTAGAAAACTGTACGTCATAGACTCTTAAAAAGATATTTTCGATCCCCGAGTTATTTTTCTGAACTCTAATCTACAAAATGGGATTTGTTTGGATATTCTATTACATTTGTGGGCTGTCCTTATCCGAACGGTTGCTAAAGCCGCAGAGAAAATCGAAATCAATGTAAAATAAAATAGTTTTATATTCTTTCAATCGGGGCTAGAGAGCTGTCAAGGTAGTAATGCACGTTATTAGTAAAATCTTGACCGTGAAAAAGATCATCTTATCAACAAAGAAGCCAGAGATTTGATTTGATAGTATTACAAGGGCGAATCAAATATTTTACTCTTCTCGCAGGCAAATAAGAGGTCAAGAAAACGAGTGTAAATAGCATCTCGTCTTGTATGTGTATCATAGCGGAGCCGAAGATATGAGTGAATGAATAGAGTTGTCGTGCGTATAAAACTATGTACATTAATACCGTAAGCTTGGTGCAAGTTATATCCCAGGATGTAGCGATGTTCCTGCCCTGTTAAAACTCGAGATCCAGTGACTCCGACATACACTAAACGTACTCGTACACTAAGCTTTTCCCTTTCAAATATCTACTTCAGCGCGGCAGCGATCCAGCCCGGACAAGATATTTCCCATCCGGTCTCCCGAAATGCGTGGCAATGTAATGCATTCGTATATGTAAGTGTGTGTGTGTGTGTGTGTGTGTGTGTGTGTGTGTGTGTGTGTGTGTGTGTGTGTGTGTGTAGGGGTCAAGGAGGGACCAAGGAAGAAGAAGAAATTATCGCGCGTGGTTCATAGCTCGTTTGTTAAGGTACAGCCTCGAATTGATCAGAAAAGGCTTGTAATTCTTTCCCAGACAGAGACGACCCTACAGGCCTCAGAAACGGCTGCGTCGCTGGAGGTTGATCCACAGCGTTGCGTTGTAGTTGAAGCGCCGTAAACTTTCCTGGCTCTCGGCTGCGAACGCGCAGATAGGCCCCGAGGTGGAACGCGCGAGGTAGATATACGAGTTCAGCCGGCGTTAGCACCCGTGTTTACTGCACGCTTTATTACTTGACCGCGTCAGAATTGCACGTGATGACTTGCCTTATGAAGCGCGAGAAGAAACCCGTAAGTTGATGCAGTGGCAAATGAAAAACGATGAGATACAAAGAAATTTTAAAATAAATTAGAGACCAGCAAACTGACGAAATAATTGTACATTATTTTCCTACATGTGCACAATTACATGGATTGCAATTTTCGGAAAATGGCAAAATAAGAATGACCTTCGGAGTTTCGGAAGTTTCGCAAAAGTTTCACAATAAAGTCACAACAGAAGACAAACAGGTTGGATTCGTTTTTAACAAATTCATGTCATAAATGTTCAAATCTTGAAGGAACCCCTTTTGTGTTATGTATGGATAGGGTTATTGTTCCATTTCGTCATGCAATAAAATTACCAACATTATACTATTTTATATCCCAGAAGATTTTTTTCAATAGTCATAATAAAAAAGTGCGTATGTTATGGGAAATTCGACCAGAAGTGAGAGTTAAAGATAATAAATATATTCTCACGCTCCTGATTTGGAGACTCAAAACCTATCTATGAGTAGAACTGTTTCTGGAGAAATGGGGCGGACTGATCTAAGTAATTTAAAACTAGAATTCTTCTCCAGACAGTATTATTTATTTTCCGAAGTACGTATCAGGCGTGGAAAAACCTTCACCTGGCTTCACCTAGGCGGCAAACCACATACTTCCCCACACTTTCTATACATATGGCACACACACACACATATATATATATATATATATATATATA
>BOPP01000007.1:1974795-2044208 GCA_017312745.1 Gryllus bimaculatus | reverse complement strand
GAGAGGGAGGGAGAGAGGGAGGGAGAGAGGGAGGGAGAGAGGGAGAGTGCGAGAGCATCCACGCAGCTGGATCCTCTCCGTGCCCTGAGTGGCAGAGTAGTGTATCACAAAAGCCGGGACGCGACCCGTGACCTTTACCCTCCGTCACCTCGTCCCAACCTCCGTGCGGCAGTACAACGCCCGCGCTGCCAGATGCGAGGCACAGGTCTGCAATCTGCAATATTTGCCAGTAGCACATCACGCTGTGTTCTAAGAAGAGCATGAAAGTGATAGAAGAAGATTGAGATAGAGATGAAATAAAAGAGATTGTGGAAAGATGGTCAAAGAAAGGGAGAGGGGTAATGATCGGGAAAAGTAAGAAACGAAAAAGAAACGATAAAATAAAGATAAAGAGGACATAGAGAGGAAATGAGGAGAATGATACACAATAAAACACAGTATAGGCAGGCTTTAAACATCTGGCAGGTTTTGAGTGTCTCAGCCCATTTTTACTTAATATCATGAAAGCAATACGAATGCCGTTTTAGATGCAAAGAAATCAACACAATTAAAAAAAAAATTCAAAAGATTGAAAAACGATTTTCGAGGAAATCGTGTGCCCCGTGAGCAAACATTATTCTTACAAATCTTTCAAAAAATGACGCATCGACACGTCGTGATTGAGTGATAGAAATAACTGAAGACGTCAGTCATAATGTAAAGGGTCACTAGGAGCTGAAATTTACCAGAAGTATAAAAGAAGCTAAAGCACTGTAGGTCAAGATTGTTCAAACAAACCGAAACAAATATTGTCCACATTTTAAACACAACCACGGTCTTCCAATTTAATACCATAGATTAAATTTACATTTTAAAAAAATGAAAAGTACAACATTTAATCTCAGATTTTAATGCAAGAGTCAGCGGTATCGAGACAAAGGAAACTCGATTTCATTCCTTTCTCCTCCTCTTCCTCTCTCCTCGACCGTAATCCGCCGCAGGTCGCTCGCCTCCCAGGATTAAAACTGACAAATGGCCAAGTCGATGGTCCTAAGTGAAGTGCGCGATTACTCAGTGCGAAAAAAAATGCAGCGCGTGCAGCTGGTGACAGGCGAAGATCGGCTTTCTGAAGACCGATTCCCGTAATCCTTTAATCCGTTTTAATCCGCGCTTCCAAATCTGCGCGCGAACAGTATCAAATTTGAAGGCGACTGCTGCGACCTCGGCAAAGAATCTCACTACATTGCCTGTCTGCTCACAATGTAGAGGAAAAAGATTACAACTATTTTATTAATATTACGCTCGTTTAGAAGGTTCGAGTTGTTTTGAGGATATGAATGAAAAATATGGGAATAAAGTTGATTAGATTTCAGCAATGAATTTGTTGAAATACGGGTGAGAGAGAGCAATATATACTGAAAGCATATTCACTGGCGTGATTGCAGAATGTAATGAAGTCTCCAGGGAGCAAAGACTAATAGCGTGCGTTTATAACGACAATACCATCATTACAAAAATCATGAATCACACGCATTTGAAAATCAAACCAAGTGCTTTTTTTCAGTGATTATAACTATTGTCTCAATATCCAGAAAAGTTCCGCACTTCACTCTATTTTTTAAAATATTTTCTGCAAATAATTTTCGGATATATACTACTTCATTCTTAACACTACGATCATCTGATCTTACATTTCCATACATTCTTATGCTAGTTACATGAAAACTTGCAATTCCTCCTCAGCAGACCTGTATTTACAAAATATTATCCCTTCGTGTATCCTAACCACGAATAGTTTAACAAAATCTTTTAATCTGGAAATTCCCGTACCTGGGTTTTTATAAAAACGCAATCCGCACATCATCTAGGAATTGTAGAATAACAGTCAGATCTAGTCAGGAGCAGCAAGGTCGGGCGGGGGCCGGAGCTGACAGGCCGAGACGAGGTCTGGTTGACCACGACGGCGATTGGCAAGGCCCCAACGGACAGTGAGAGCAGACGCCGCGAAGAGAAGCAGGACAGTGTGAGACAAATATGTAAATAATACTCCGTCCATTTTGCATTAAAATTTATTTCCTCAGCAATACATTATTGTGATAAATAACACACCGGACAAGGTCAAGGTAGCTTCTTTACATTAATTACTTTCCTTCCCAGGCTAATTTCCAAAACCCACCTTTTTATATTCCAAATTATTCCATAATTCACGAGGTAATAAAAAGCATTTCAAGGCACGGCGACTGCTAAATGATTACGAAACAAATCCCCGTTTAAATCCCCTGTAATTAAACCGCGTCTTGCAGGTTCCTCCCAAAAGCCTCCTCCTCCTCCTTTTTTACACACGGACGCAACGAGGCTCCTCCTCTCTTTTCAGACGCCCACCGGCGCGGCCTCCAGACGCCCTCTAATCCCACGCAAGTGCGAGGACCAAGTTCACTTTTTGTTTGTGAAAAATCCATCGAGCTGCTGCATAAAGAACACCAAACAAGAGCGGCGCGACGCGGCGCGTTGGGCCGGGGAGGGCCGGGGAGGGGAGGGGGGCGTGGGCGCGCATCGGCGAACGCCCACAAAAAGCGGCGTGGGCGGAATGCGCCGCGGGAGGGGAAGGGGGGGAATAGGGGTGTCGCGCTGACACCTGCGGCCTCGGCGCGTGCGAAGCGAAAGGTCGCTTGGAGATGGGAGCGAGCATCAGTTGGGTGGTTGATTGATTGATTACTTGATTGATTAAGGTTACGTAAGCCGTCAGTGTAGTGCATGATTTTATCGCGAAAGGTAACGGTGATCTTTGTCCGATGGATGGTGTGTTTCGGCGCCGACCTACCCGTCCGCTTGTGGTGTTTTCACTCTACCAGGTATCGCCCGTCAACGAGGCATTGCCCCAACCGCACAGGGATGTCACGCCGCCAGCAGCGGCCCCGGCGCTTGCGTGCGAAAGGTCGCATGAAGATGGAGGCAAGCGCTAATTGATTGATTGATTGGTTAGTGAATCCGGGAGTGTTCTCGCGCGGCGTCTGAGGCCTATTTGTTAGGGTACAGCTCGGGCATTCGCGTGAGAAACCACGTGAAACTGACGTGAGAAACTACGTAAAACTGGCGTTTAGAGAAGCCGGCAACAAGAATTCTCCCGTAGTCAGCGGCTGAATGCGACCTAGTTCTGTAACTTAAGTCCAAAGTCCTACAACTGTCGGGATTCGAAGGCCACAGTCGGGACTGGACCTCCCGAGGCACTGCAGTGAAATCAACTGATATCTTGAGCCACTTCAGCTCGTGCGTACACACAAATCCAACCAGCACTGTCATATCCTCTGTCACTTACCCCTGGAGAGTATTTGTTGAATCGACCTACGAAGATCATTTGTCTCGCAAGTGTAGTGCTTGAACTATCCCGAAAGTGGTCGAGTTCGTCCCACAATGAAACGTAATATCCCCTTCTACAGGTCCGCTAGTCGAGATTACGCCTCCAAGTGTCTCCCACCAGCAGTTGCACGCCCGTTCCTCACGCTTGTCCCTGGTGTGTGTGTGTGGGGGGGGGGGAACATGGCTGTGTTTAAGGGGCGATGGGAAGGGATGAATGTGGCCAGAACGCCGGGGGATTTCGATCGAGCCGTACAGGTTAGTGGCGTTGGTCGTTGTGTTGCGGGTACGGTCGGATGTTTGGACGCTGCTGGAACGTGGGGGAATACGGGGATAACCAAACAAATTACAGTTATAGCAGATGGCGGCCAACGATGAAGGGAAAATGGGACCAAGAGGTATACGACGAGACAGCGACAGTGGCACGGAGATCTACGGAAACCGAAGCGATGACTGCTGTGACAACACAAACGACGGCCGCAGAAGCAGTGCCGACGAGGGTAGTACGGATTGCGTTTTGTTAACACAGCAACAAAACATAATTGATACGACATGGATACGTTGTTGATACGACATGGAACAACGTATTACATGTATGTAATGCAATGCATTAAAATTGGATAAATCATTTGAAACGAATCATTACAGTAATTAAGTAAACGAGTGTATAAAGGGGGGTACAGTGGCATGAGAGGTACGTTCAAGAAAACGAGCGACGAACGGAGTGAGTTTGTTTATATAACACGTGTGCAATTATACCCCTTTATACAACGTTACGTTCAATATTGTTTCGTTGCCAATTAAAAATAATTTAATTTTTAAGAAATTGAAACATAGCCGTCTGGAAATATCTTTGCTCCGTTTGTGTTATAGATACAGTTCTGATTGGTAGTTGTGGGCATTTAACTGCACGCCGAGGTTTTAATTGCACGCATGTCATAAACATAGTGATAATCAACGAATTTTCATGGAATTAATGAGGTTATTTGGTTAACTAAACGAAAAAAATAATATGGAAAACAGAACAGATGCAGAAGGTGTTATATCTTTTGGCAGCGAAAGCGATGCTGGGAGTGGTGACGGGTGCAGGGACGTTGGAGGCGGCACTGGCGGTGGAAGACGCGGTGGCTTCATCCAAGGATGGGTAAGACGGGGCGCGCAGGAGGTGACAGCGGGCGGCAGGCACGTACGGCGCCGGCACGTGTCAAGGAGCTCCACGCTCACACTCCAACGCGGAGGTGACGAGAGCCATGATGGAATTGCGGGGGTGACAAAAGCACACCACTGGTAGGGGGTTGATAATGCATAAGGGGAAGAGCATTTTCCTTGCCGAAGAGGCAGAGCAAAATGACAAAAGGAAATAACCAAATGAGGATGAAGGGGAGGACGAGAAACCAGATACGAAAGGGGAAAAAATGAGGAAATTAAATTAGAATGACAATGTACGTGGGAGCGAAAAGTGAGACATCAAAAACCTGCGAACACCAACAGGTATCCCCAAGAGCCCGGCCAAATCGATATTAAGAGCGGGAGAGACAGATACTCGACAAAAAATGCCGAAGGCAATGTAGCAAAAATAAATTTAAAAAAAAAGCAAGTAGTCTATCTATGCGAAAAGAGAGAAAACATTTGAGGTTCGAAAAAAGGAAATTGGAATAAAGAAGGACCGCATTAGATTGTTAACATAATTTTTAAACGAAGATCGAAAGTCACGAAAAACAAGTGAAGAGTGAATAAACGACAACACAGGTGTGTACTCTGCGAAACAGAATAACATCTACGATCAAAATCGAAACGCAGAACTAGGCTGCATAAATTTAACAGTTTCATACTCTTTCGAATGAAATCGTGAAACGAAAGCCAAGCATCCCACAGTCACGTCCAACGCGTGGTGAAAAGTATATTCAGTAATATTCTAGTTTAAGGATAAAACCAGAGTAAAAGCAAAGAGTATCGTTTTACTTTTTTTGCTTCTTAAATCCACTTTGCAACTTCCCTCAGGGAAACTTTTATGATTGATTTTTACAGCGAAGATTTTTAAAACAAACTTTTCTTGTAAATGGAATAAAGTCAAGGAATAAAAAACAACTAAAAATAAGGTTAAACGGGGGCAGATCTAGCAACGAATTTTGGGAAGAGAAATTTTTGTATTCCAAATGTTTTGGTCGAATGTGGCATATTACAGATTATGTACTCTGACGCAGGATAAACTCAGCTCATGTTGCGATACAATTTTATTCGTTTTAATGCTTATACGAAAATAAAAAAAAATTGCTTGAATGTTTCGTGAACGGTTAAAACTAATAGTTACTGAACAATTTTGGGAGGTAAAATTTCCCTCCTCGTGGATCCGCGCCAGGGTTAAATAACGTTTTTGAAATAGATTTACAATTTCCAGAAAGAAATGAAGAAAAAAAAAACCTGGTCAGGGTATATAATATGGGAGCAAGGAGAGTCGTGGGGCGGCGCGAGTGCAGGTGGCAGCGCCGTGCCCGCCCATTAAACATGCATTGGCTGCGTCGTTGCCCTCCTCGCCTCGCCACGCAAATGGAATAGCCTGCTGGGTGGTGGTGGGGTGGGGGGAAGGCGCCGGCGGATGACATCGACGCGGCCGCGAGGGCGAGAGGCACAGCGCCAGCGGCGGCGTTGGCGGCGACGAGGGCGCTCTGGCGGTGGATGCGATGGGCGGGGAGAAAGTGGCGGGACAAAGAGGAGAGAGCGGCAAGGTGACGGGCGCGGGGGCGTTCTGGCGGTAGACGCGGCGGAGGCGAGGGAGGAAACGATGGGCAGGGAGTAAGTGTCGGGATAAAGAGGAGCGAGCGGCAATGTTAAGGGCGCGGCGGAGGTGTAGACAAAGGGGGGGGGGAAGCAATGGGCAGGGAGAAAGTGGCGACATAGAGGGAGCTGTAAGGTTAGGGGCGCGGGTCGGTGGATGCGGCGGAGGCGAGGGAGAAAGCTATGGGCAGGGAGAAAGTGGCAGGAAAAGAAGAGGGAGCGACAAGGTTAGGGGAGTGGGGCCGTTCTGTCGCTAGATGCGACGGGGGCGAGGAGTGGGACAATAGCGGGAGAGATGAGCCGGGAGCGGCGAGCGAGGAGGAGAGAAAGTGGCGGGACAACAGAAGAGCGAGCGATAAGGTTGGGGGTGCGAGGACAGCAGTGGAGTGTGCGGTGTACAGAGAGGGCAAAAAGTGGCGGGACCGCCGGGTGAAGAAGAGGGAGGCGGGTCCACGGGAGAGCGGGTTGATTGATTCAAGATTCCAGGCGCGTCAACAACTAAAGTCATTAGTCCTGTTAGTGTACAGGATGCTTCTTTACTCGCGATGATCTTGCCCCCTTCACATGGATGGGGAGATCCGGTGCCAACCTACCATCGATCGGCGAGGTTTTCCCCAAACAGGTACCAGGGGCAACACCCCAGCCGGGACAAGCTCCAAGCTCCCGATCGGTCTTCCTCCATGTTCAATTGAATATTGAATTAATGCCTTATTTTACGTAGCGAGACTCAAGCCATGAGTCCTGCTCTTCTGTCTGACCACGCAAATTTCGCTACGCTCCTTTCACCAACTAGCAGAGAAAGGAGGTATTTCTTGGGGAGAAACAGGCGATTTGAATTTAGCTCAGAGGCGTCATTTAAGCTTGAGGATCTTTTACATGCAAGTAAATCTACTAACATGGGACAGCCGGCTTTACTTCCCCTTCGAAGGAAAGCGTACGAAAGATTTATTCGCGCTTAAAAATCCACGGCTTCGATCGGGTTCGAATCCACCAACTTGGGTACAACAATCCGATACGCTAACCGTTACACCATCGCCATCGTGTGAGTGAGTGTAAGTAAGGGGTAGGAAAGACGGGCGCAGCGGTGGGAGTGCGGGAGTGGCGGGCCTGGAGGCAAGCAGCGCTGAGGCAGCGAACAAATGGGCGGCGGCTGCGTAGGTGGCAGGGGCGGCAGATGCATGGGCGGGCGGCGAGGCAGAGGGCGGAAGAGGCCGAGGCGTCTCCCGCCGCGGGGGCGTCGAGAAGTAATGGGAAACGCAGATGGAGGCTGTGCATACTGCCGGGTCAACGCGAGCCAGGAGCAACGACGAAAAACGAATTTCTGGCTTATTCCACACAGACAAATTGATTTAATAAAATTATTTTGTGGTTTTCTGTTTGTGGAACAGAATAAATTATATTGATTACGTTGTGGTTGAACGTACTCAAAATGTCACCGCTGAATTGTAGGTTTATATTTACGAGTTAACAGAAACGTACGATCACAATTTTGAATTGCGAATTTTCTAATTATGCATTCGCGCATTTAGTCCAAGTCATACGATTTTACAGAGCGCTCAACGAAGGCGATCACCTTTTCCCGACGAGAATCTACATCACAATAATCTGGCGATTGCAATAAAGTAAATTTCGTGTTTAAATTCGACCTTCCCTCCGCAATCTCGCACGGGCTTTTCACAAACACTCCAAACAAATGACAGAACGTTGTACATCTCCGCCACAAAATCGCAGGCGCCCACCACCCAACCCGACGCCACCCACCGCTGTTTAGTGCGCGCGACGCCAGCAGTAAAACCCCCGCGGGGGCACCGGGCGTTTGATAGGCGTTGCGTGGCGTTGCCGAAAGCTTTTCCTCTCGCCCGCGTCG
Source organism: Gryllus bimaculatus (assembly GCA_017312745.1). Taxonomy (NCBI): domain Eukaryota; kingdom Metazoa; phylum Arthropoda; class Insecta; order Orthoptera; family Gryllidae; genus Gryllus; species Gryllus bimaculatus. The sequence continues at coordinate 2,036,233 of BOPP01000007.1, read as the reverse complement.
CCGTGGCCGCCCGGAAAAGTGCCTGCCGCGCGACATGTCCATTTGCGCCTTTACGGTCGCCCGAGCGCTACATACACACACACACACACACATCGCGTTCGCCGCCAGCCATTTTCTTGGCTCGTCAGCGTGGGCTTATCGTAACGTCCTTCCCTTCGCGCCGAGAGAGATACGGGTGGGTGCGGTGCTGTCGCTGCGCTGGGCTCTGCTCTGCTGTTTGCGACGACGACGCTGCGACGCGCGACGAATCTGGGAACTAATGGGATGGAAAGTGCAATCGAAACTTTGCGCCTGCAGCGCTCAATTCAAACTTTCGACGCTACTTGCACCCGGGGAGTGAGAAATCGGCTGCCTTAAGGCCACGTAAGGTCTTTTCAAATAAGATTGCGTATGTTTTTGTATGTATGATTACACTACTACGAAAATATATCAAAGTAACGGCTTAATAATACAATAATAAAATCGTAATAAAATCTGGCCTACTAATGTACCAAGGAAAGGAATAAAATTCCAAATTATAAACGGCAGACCAAGCAGGCGCCATCACCACGATACACACACATACAGATTTCACGGAAGAAATGTTGGAACTTCAAAAATAAGCTCTTAAGACAATTTTAAGTATATTTTGTCTAATGAACATCTTGGATATTCCGAATGGCTTAGCCGCAAAAATCCCTCAAAAACTGATGAAAAATAATTTTTATGCAAAAATTCGCATTGCAAAAACATAAACATTCCAGAAACATGTAAATTGTTATTTTCAAAATAAATGAATAAATTTGTTAAGAAGTGCGGAGCAGTGCAGTGCAGCGCAGCGCAGCGCAGTACAGCGCAGCGAAGGGTGAGGGTAGGCGTGAGCGGTGCTCAGTGGAGGCGACATGCATTTCTGCGAGCTGTATGGTAACAGACACGGGAGACGGGGCAGTGGCAGTGGCAGTGGCAGTGGCAGTGGCAGTGGCAGTGGCAGTGGCAGTGGCAGTGGCAGTGGCAGCGGCAGCGGCAGCCGGGCGGGCCAGCCGAGCGGCGAGTGCAAAGAATGCGCGGCGAAGGGCGCGGTTTTGCCCGCCACGCGGCGCCATCGCGTTCGCGCGCGGTTTGCCGCACGCTAAACTCGCACCTGACCAATGCCAGACCTCAGACAACATAGTCCGTTTTGTTCTAATTATGTATTGTTTGGCGAGGCTTTTCAGCGTGGCGGCACAACGGCCGTAGAAACAAAACCAGACTTTTCATTATTTATTACTAATTTCTAATAATTTCAATTTATTGCTAAACAATTATTTTGCAATTGCTAAACAATTATCTTTCAATTACCAAGATTTTGAAACTCGCCCGTGGCCAGCTTACGAGTAGATGAACGCCATTGTACTGATGAGACAGATGATGATTACGATGATGTAGAAATGGTAGGATGAGAGACAGTAGAAATGGGAGAACCCCGAGAAAATCCCAATTGAATTGGCCGGGGTTGAAACCAGGGCCGCAGAGGTGGAATGTGCTGACGTTGGTAATTATGCCACGAGGCGCCCCTCCCCCTCCAGATATCACGACATGGCCATGCTCAGGGGTGATGCTTTTGTAATGAGTAATAATGATAAGGTGATTTATAAGGATGAGAATGGCGAGGAGTGTGGATGGAGAGCAAGTCGAAAATGGAGAACACCGAGAAAACCTGCAGCGAACCCATTTTGTCCATCACAGTTCACTTGGATCGAACGGAGACCCATCCCAGGCCCGGCGGTGGAAGGCTAGAAAAACTTCGAAAGCTGGTGCAGCTAATGTTCTCCCTACGCCCTGCAATACACGATGCACGTTGCATCGGCACGGGACGCCCCTCGGCCTGTCCAATATGTGGGACACGAGCCTTAAGTGAAGAGGAAGCTTCCGATAAGAGGCAAATATAAGCGAGTGCAGGCATTGCAAGTATCGTAGTGGTTGTCAATCTTCAATGCAGACTTCGCAGTGCATTTCAGAGTGAAGAAGCGGAGTACACAGTTGAATGGAATGTAAAAAGTGGAGGTAAAGATAGTGACAAAGAGTTCAAATGTAATGAATACACCCTCCCGACAAAGTGAGTGACAGCAGACCTGATAGACATTCACGCCTGCCCGACAGCAGAGCCAATAATAGGAGTCACCAAGTCAGCCTTAGAACGACAGAATTCAGAAGCAAAAAATTAGCTGATACTTCATGATTCACAGTTTTTTGGATTGAAATCCAGATTAAACGCAGTAATGCCACATCTGATTCGAAATGTTTGACGAAATGTATTACGAAAGTAAATTTCATTCAATTTAAAACACATTATGAACACGAACAAATACATAAAAATAATACATGGATGGCAAGAGTTCTTACGTAATTATAAAGAAATCCAATTTCTCAAACGCATGACTAATGATATCTGCAAATACATTTCGGAAAACATAATAGAAAATTAAATCGAATTCATTTCGATTGTATTATGAATCATATTTCTTGTTCCAATTTCAAAAATAAAAAGAAAGCTCCTGCGACGAATCTCTAACAATATTTACTTTCATGTCTGTTCAACGTACCGAAAACTGAGACTTCGTTACCACTCATATCTAAACAAAAACCACCGAAGAAAGGACTTATCATCACATTTTCACTTCGATGAACACGAAAAGACGTTTTTTAGGGAATATTTAATTTCCATTCGAAAGAAATATTCCAATAGCAGTTCGAAGAAAAGGTGTAGAAGGTGCAATAGCTATGGTTTGATATTCCGAGGCCATTTAGGCACTTAATTTTTTTTTAATTGAGTCGTTGCCAGCGGCTTTTGTGGCACATACCTCTCAAGAAAAAAAAACACGTCTGGAGGTACATTTTCCTACACATTTTCCTTTTTCCGGCTCTTCACTCGCCTCCTCCTCGCTGTCGTCTTCCTGAACAAGCACCCCACCGCTGACACTGATCGCGGACGGGAGCAGGAACGCGAAAGGAGGAGAGAGAAAGAGAAGGCGAGAGAGCGAGAGGGCCCAGGTTTTTATTAAAAGGAGCGAGTGAATTCTATTATCGGAAGGGAAATATTAAGCGAGCGCAATTGGATGTTTCCAGGCAGGGTAGTTGTCGTGGAAAAGGGATGGATCTTTTTCTTTTTTTATTCCTTCCTTTTTGCTCTTTCTTTAATAGTATTCGATCGATCCACGGTATGGCTACGTTTGTTTCAAAGATGAATACTATTTCGCAGTAAATTAATTTTTTTAGGGCTACGTAGATCGAAGGGGTATCAGGGGAAAAGAACGCTTAGAAAGAAAGAGAATCCTGGCACATCCCCCAATGCTTTGATGTGCATCTAGTATACTACACCAAACGATAAACTAGATACTTGAGTGGTTACTTGTAATGAGCAGTTCTCTCGGGAGAGCACGGATGATTAACATTATGCATCAAGGGCAAACTAGTTAACATGTTTCGACGAGAACACAGGTGAGGACTGCAATAGGTTGCGAGTCAAACCTGGAATTGTTTCCAAACCGTGATGTGTGGCTTACATTTTAGGCTATTCACAGAAAATTTGTCATTCGTGTCTTTACTTCGTGCTGCTATTATTAGAGAGTTATTTATTTGCTAGGACAATATTTGGCTAACCACCTCAAAGGCCGGACTTCATATGAAATTGAATTCCTGAACTGGGGTACCGAAGTTGTCAATGAAGGCTATTGTGATACGTATTACGTACATGAATGCATCAACGAGCATACATAAAAAAGACCAACGTAAATACCTTTTCTCAAATAATAAGTAGTACTAGAATGTAAAATATGTTGTAATAACATCACAAGGAAACAAAGTATCCTTAAAGACGATATGACAAAAATACTAAATTGCCGAGTCACAAAGAACAGAAATTACATAGATATCAAATATATTACCGTCCAGATAACATTGAATGCTATTCTCGGGCGTAAAAAAAAATGATTGCTTTGTAAATGCGATTGCGCAAATTGTTAACTGAGCAAATAACTCATTGGCTTACAAAGGAGTGACATACGCGAAACTACGAAAGAAAAATACAAAACCAATCACATTAATCAGAATTGGATTTGACGCTTGAACTCAATCAAACAACAGATTATATGAAATTGCATTTCTGAGCGATATTACATCAAACAATACAGTAATAAATGATTCGAAACGAATTCTGTCGCAAATGCAGACGCGAGCAACAAAAATGCGCAATACCAGTTCACTAATTATACTTTTCGTGGAACAGGGAATTCGTACATTCTTCCTGAGTGCGTTCACGTGATCAAGAATAACAAAGTACAAAGAAACCAAAACGTTGTAGCTTCAAGAAACACTGAAATATAAGAATTCTCCTGAAGTATGTAAAAAATGGATAAAAAACACACGAAAGTACACAAATGAAAATATTTAACAATGAAGAATGTTTCTCATAATAAATTGGAGCATACACACAATTTTATAAGTAAGGAAGTAAGTTATATACGCCCAGGTCTTATTATTCTAATTAGTTTTTTTTCTATTTTAGGCACCAGATCTATAAACTTTCTGCCTGCAACGACGCGTACACTGTTAGCCATAACATCTTTCTCGTCTCATATCAAGAATAATTCCATGACAGCCTCCCAGTTTTCCTCTCCTCTTTTTCTCCACGTCAATCCATGTTTCCTGGGCCGCAAAACCCGCCCGAGGAAATCGTCTAACTGAAGCTAAGGGCCCATGTCGATTCAGAGTTATTATTTACTATAATTTGCAGAAGATGGGGGAGGGAAGAATTAATGCACCGCGGAAGAGAAAGGGATGAAAGACGGAGGAAGGGGAAAGAAGATTTGATGTGGGACGAGGTAAGGTCCAGAATGAAAACTATTCTTGTATGTGTGTGTGTTGTATTTTTTGAACTTCGTCGAAATAGTTCTGTTTCATTCGCCGCAAACACCTGACGGTGACAGTCGAATTGATGGACTTTCGAAGAGGACTTTTGTTCGAACACGTGACGAAGTCTCTCAACCAGGTCAGGCGTTGTGGGATTGTAATCCCTAGCGAGACAGTTGATAATGAGAACTTACTACAGTGCATCTTATTCCTGAGGGAAATTAGACGACAGTATCATAACTGACAGCATGGCGTGGAAAAATTCGTTCAACCAGCAACTGATGCCGCCATACTCAAGAACGCATGTTGTTACACTTGATACTGAAGGAGGCAGATTATAACCATTGTTAAGAAAGATTTCTAATTACATAATTTCTTAGAATGTCAGCAAGACCTATTGTATTAGGAGAAAGGAAATTGGAAAGATGAGAGGGAGTAAAAAGAAATGAAGTCGGCATTGCTGCTCCAACAATTGACATTGTAAAACTGTTCCAGATAAGAACTGAAAATAATAAGATTTTTTTCAATGTTTTTTTCAATATTATTGAATGAATAGTGCTAATTGTTTTCCAAAATTACACAAATGTAATGTTTTTGAAAGATCTCTCACGCTGATAATATGCACATTTTCATAAATGTGTAAATACTATTACATTTGTAAGTCTAGTACTAGAAACAACGTCTAATGTACTTGTTCGATAACTCGAAATATTCTGCGAAAAAGACCTTCAAATCCCGATATTGCAAGCCTAGGAATGAATTTACTAGGAATTAAATTCTTTGGAATATTCAAAGAAAAGAATTTCTAAAAAAGATAGTCTCAGAAACTCTATTGAATAAAAACATAATAATAATGTGTAAAATCATTTGTGTTATTGTGAAGGTACTGCCTCTAGAGACTTCCCAAAAAATCTGACGTAACTTGGACCGCCACAGTATGTAGATAGGAAAATATGCATAAAGGACAGCAGAGCATATATGGGACAACATTTACCCTTTCTGCAAACAACCCATATACACATGTGTCAAAATATCAAACTCATCAACTTCACGACTGAAGGGATAGTATAGTAGATGTGGAAAATTGTAGGACGCGACTTCAAATATGTAACAAACTCTATATTCCAGTAAATGTACGAGAAAAAAAATAGAAATGACAATGTAAGTGTGTGGAGAGGGGAGTGATAACATACCAAGAAAGAATTTTCCCCTTGCCAGATCATATGAAATGCTATGCGAGTATATTAATCATTAAACCTTGTACTCCCACAGGGCAACAAAACTATTTCAGAGTAGTACTAACTTGGTAATAACATTCTAATGACATGATCGTTATTACGAGCTAGCCTTTGTAAACGTATAGTCATCCGATACAGGCACACGACACAAACAACAGTACTGAAATTATTTACAACACGTGTACGAAGAGCAGAAATGAATGACGCACAACCTCTTCTCGAGAACTGTTGCGTTGAACGCGGCACAAGATCGAATCCGATTGCAATAAAACTCGAGGTCCACGTCTAAAAATAGGCCTTGGTCCATTCTGTCAAAGCAAAGTATATTCCATTTGCCAGGGTGCGAGGAAATGCTTGGCAGCTGCATCGGAAATGTCCGTCCGTAATAAGTGATGCTCATGGAACATGCATCAATTGGTCGTGCAGTTGGGGCGTTCGCGTATTCTATGCAGCAAGCTTCGGAAGAAAAAAAGTTACGACTGTTTGATGTTTTTTGTTTTTATAATCATACGTGCCGCACAAATATCTTACACTGGCTTAGAGAAATTTAAAAAACCTGTACCTATTCAAGTCTGCTAGAATACAAACTATTAGAGTGTTATTTCATCAATTTTCATCACGTCTTTCGGAATTAAATTGTTTTGAAACATCCAGTTTGACTTCAAATTTGAGAATCGATGAACAAAATACATCGGCCCGAAACCATCGATGTTTTTAAACATCGGCGTTAATAAAATTATTTTAGTAACATTTAACATCAGTGTTTAATTTTGGGGGCAATCTGATGGTGTAATTACTGTATAATTTCACATTATGTATCATCCGTTTGTAATACTTTTCAAAGTAAACTAAATCTGTGTGCACGCAATATCTCGAAAGACCCAATTATTCGACAAAGGATACCAAAAGTGTTAAAAATACTTATAAAATGGGAAAACACTTCAAATTTCATTAACAGAAATATATGCGGTATGACACGTAACCTCGAACAATTTTACTGAATCAATTTGCCTCACATGAGTCTTAACTTTTCACTCAACTGTTCTGAGCTTTCAGCGGCGAAAAGCATTACACCCGGGGAAGGGAACATAGACGTTCTTTACTACACACGTCTGTATTACGAGTAATAAAGGTGAAAGAAATGCGTCCTTAGAGACATGTAGTCATACATCATGATTGCATCGACAACTTGCTCACCCTCTGCTTTACATACTCCGAAAGTACGTTTTACTAATACACGCGCACAAAGTGTAGGACTCGATACACAAAGTCCGCCTTTGAGCAAACATCGCCGATCATTACCTCCTGCGCGTTATCGACAGGTGGGAATCGTCCCCAACTCCAATAAAGAACCTAGGAATATGGAGAAATCAGTACGGCACCGTTTTCCGAGTTGTTTCATCGAATACTTCAGCTTCGATTTAAGTTCTATCTACACAAACCTGTCTCCGTACGGAAATTTATTTCTCATTCCACCTAAAAGCATAATTAAATTTAAGCAAGCAGCCCTTCTTACATGTAATCATTCGTAAGTAAAAGAATAGAAAGGTATAATATTCCATAAACTCTTAAATAAACAATGAAAAGTTTTAAGAGTTTTTATTCAGTCTACACAGTTACAAACAATGCTTGTAGGTAAACGAAACATTGCTTAATTAAATTGTATTATGCAGCAGAGTACAAAACAATATTGAATTTTGAATACACAAAATATACAATAATTAATGGTTATACAATAACAAGATATGAATATTCAATACGTAATCATTACTTGGGTAAGTTGTTTGTACGTTTTATTGCTTTTTGTGCAGTAAGTGATTTCGAATTACTCTTCTTTTGAATGCACAAAGGTTAAATAATGACTGAGCTTCAAAACACATGCTCGTCATCAATACGGTGGAAACACGAAAGGAAAAAAAGTAAACGAGCGACACAGAAATAGTGAGGAAGACTGAAGAAAAGTCAGGCGAGAGGAGGAAGCATTGTGGAGCGAGGCAGGTTGTGGCGGGCCAGTAGAGCAAACAAGAGAGGGGTGGGGCGGCAGAGCGGACACGGGAGGGGAGGACAATAGAGTGAGCAAGGAGGGGAGGGCTAGTAACATAAGGAAGGGGCGGTAGAGTGAACACGGAAGGGGGCGGGAAGTAGAGCGAGCAAGAGAAGGGCGGGCTAGTAGAGCGAAGAGGATGGAGGCGGGGCGATAGACCGGGGAAAGAAAGTGAGGGCAATAGTGAGAAAGGAGGGGCGGGCTAGTAGAACACAGGAGGGGAGGTGCAATGAACACCAAAGGGACGGAAAGCAGATCGAACAAGGGAGGGACGGAGCAAGGGAGGGGCAGTAGAGCGAGCAGGAAAGGGGCGGGGAGTAGAGCAAGGGAGGGGTGGGGCAGGGCAGTAAAGAGAAAGTAAGAGAGGGGCGGGACGGTAGATCGACCAAAGGAGGAATGGGGTGAGCAGGAGATGTGGGAGGGAGGTGCGAAAGCCCGTTAGTCACATAGCACGCGAGCCTGCTCCTCTGGGCCCCTCTCTTCTCCGCTCAGGACTAATATTTACGCAAGGCAGTCAGTCGGCCGGGCGCGCACCTGCAGACGCCGAAAACAAACCCCCGGCGCCCCGAAACGGCGCTCGCCCACGCTCGGAAGCCCCGTGGCGCGCCACTCCAAGCGAAGGACCCACAAGTTGGGTCAACTCATAAAACTGCCGCGGTTTTATATATATTTCATGCATAACTAGTGGCCCCAAGTAGAAAAAACTGTTCATTTATAGATGGACGTTTTAAAAATTCTTGTGAGGTCATTGAGTAAATAAAATGTAATGAAAGGAATAAAACCTATGTAGTTTTCATTACATAATGTCAATTACAACCAGACCAATACTTTACACAATTAGCTGGGAACGTGAATAATACTCTTTCTATTTTTATTATATTCTAGTGCTGCAGTTTCTCACTGCGTTCGTAGTTTATTACCAAACAGCCGTTCGTTGACATAAGTGCATTTTTGTATCGAATGAAAAATATTAAAAGATTCCATATTTTGCCCAGGTATCACGTGTCTTAAGTAACCATCGAAATATATTACGTTTTCACGCACTGGAACATTATATAACTCTGGATGAATTTCTTTTAAAATATCTTTACATACACAATTTATTAATTTTCACGATGTTCTGTGATAATAGCGAATAATCCAATGACACATTTCGCATCTTTTTAGGGGTCTAGGTTCTATCTTATTAGCCTAGTTACAAGTAGTTAGTAGCAAACTTTCTCTCAGACACATACTACTTTTGTTGTGATAGCATAAGAAAGAGAAGAAAAGAAGAGAACTTTAATCATGCAGAATAACGATTCGTGAAATACGCATTTTTCAAATCAACTTATCTAACAGCGTCGCGTGAAGTCATATTTAGCAAGGGTCCATATTTTCCGAGACTTTACTCCACAAAACAATCGCATGAAAAAATTAATAGAGCCAAAACATCCAACAAAACACTCAAAAGGTGAAACCTGAGAGAAAAATATTTAAAAAAAGTCGATTTCTTCTTTCACAAGCTCAAAAAGAGAATATATTCATTTACTTGAACCAAATAAAAGCGGGAAGTAATAGTATTGCGGTTTCTCTCATTAGTGTCACATGTAAAGTGTGAAAAGAAATACAAAATCTTCAAAGGAATAATAAATGTACATACACGCTCATAATTAAGAGAAAAAAGCAAATTTCACGAACAATACACAATACGACGGTCTTTCCACAAGAGATATACTTTGTTCATTTAAAACATATGAGTTATTCATGCGTAAGACCGACATAAAACACTCAACAGACGAAGCAAATTCGGACAGAGAGAGAGAGAGACCATTCTGACCTACAGGATTTCCAGGAACAAAACACGTTTTATGAAATTGGAATAATCTCTTAATCAGATTTTCGTGGAAATTCGGAGCTAAATGTTCCGGAAACGGGAAAAAAAGGTTAAAGAGTCTTTTATATCCATGCTTACCTCTGGGAAACACCTAGAAGAGCGTATGAAATAATTTTTATCCCATAAAGATAGTCGCGTTTTTGGACGCACTAATAAAAGTTCCATTCTATTAGCGCTTGGAATGGTAGACAGACAGACAGACAGCTAGATAGATAGATAGATAGATAGATAGATAGATAGACAGTACTTATTTCTGCAGGTAGATTAATGCAATCTGGTGGCAGTACACAACAATTTACATGTTATAATTAAGACTGGTCTGGCCTTTCGCAATAATATCACCTTCGCGGATCTCCAAAGAACTGTGATCGCATCAGAGATTTTGTTTAACTTTCTACGCGATTCGTAAATATTCATTTTCTTCTTTCCTTTGTTTTGAAATATGCTGTAGGATATGACAATCAACCTGGAATATATAAGATATCGCCTCTCCCCATGTCAATATATTTGAAGCTGATATTGCCTCTGTCACCGCTTCCATTTCTTAGATTACCAACTTTCTGTACTATTGGTATTGTTTTGGTAGTAGTATTGGAGTTTTCGTTGGTATTTACAATGAAATAATTATATGAGTGCCGTTACCAACAATGCCAACCTTCTTTAGATTAGTAATGAAAACTTTCATAACCACGATCCCAACAGAAGTTCTCGTAATGCCTAAAATGACTCACCAGGGTATACGTGCGTCTACAATGCACCTCCGTCGCCAGCAAATGATGGTCGCAAGGAAAAAGGGTCTCTCTTGATAAACAATTTTGACGTAAATATAAAGAACAATTATGGAGAAAGGCATGATGTCAAAGAGCAAGAATCCACAGTCACATATTCTTCTCATCTGAAACCTCCAAAGATGTTACGTTTATCATTTTTATTTAAATACCATTTTCTTTCTTTTCTTTGTTTTTGTTGTTGTTGTTGTTGTTGAAAAAAAAGAAACAGCTAAATAAATTGACGCGCATGTGATGAAATGCATGTATTACGGACAAAAAATAGAAAAAATGTATTACAGCAACAAAACAGCCGTATAATGATATTGGAAAAGTTCATTTTTTTTTTTTATTTTCACTTGTCCCAAGTACGGCAATTATAGGGCCGCCATATTATTAACCCGAACATTTCCAGTGAACATCAACACGGCAAAATGCCGATAAAAGTAGTCAGAAATAATTTCATCGTAATTTAATTACTAATTCTGTTACACGTGCCATTCCAACACATGGAAGAGATTTTTTCAGTATATTACAAACTAATTTAATAATGCACCCCACCGCCCCTACCGCCACGTGGAATATGCGGGGCTCGAAAAATCAGTTGCCTGTCACACAGTGACGCGCCAGCGCATTTCGGGGACGAAGTGATTGTGTTTCATAATTAGCCAAACAAAGCGGAGAGATTACAGCTGGCGAGCGGATTAGAAGAGGGCTGCGCGGGAGGGGAGGGGGGCATTGGAAAGCAATTTGTGGACGGCACAGGGTGGGGCGGGACGGAGCGGCCGACGTGGGCCTACCGGAAACGTGAAACAAAGTCAGAGGGAGCAATCGCTGCTCGAGAACCAGTTGACTTCATCCCACAAGCGGTTGGTAGCAATTTATATTGGCGGACTACAGATAAGGCGAAGTCGAGTCTAGTGTTTTGAATTAAGTTTTATAATACAAGATTATCGTAGAACCCGGACAGAAACACATCTCCGACTTACGAAAGTTTCAAAACAAAAGCACGTATTATGCCAAACATCTCTCCGTCCAACTTTCGTATGTCGGAGAGATGTTTGGCAATTTACACTGTAAGACGTATCATTATTACTGTCCAACATATTGACTTTTAAGTAATTTTATCAAGCGTCCACAAACAGAAATCATTTGGCGGATTTGGGAGCACGACGAGGGTCTAGCGGAAACGTGAAACAAAGTGAGGGGGGGGGGGGGAATCACTGCTCGAGAACCAGTTTACTTCACCCCACAAGCATTTAGTAGCAATTTATATTGGCAGTCTACAGATAAGGCAAAGCCAATTCAGGCGTTTTGAAATCAAGTTTTATAGAATGCAAGAGTATCGTAGAATCCGGACACAAACATCTTTCCTATATACGAAAGTTTCAAAACAAAAGTACGTATTATATTTTGGCAATTTACACTGAATTACTTATCATTATTACGACCAGCATATTGATTTTTAAGTGATTTTATGAAGACTTCATAGACCCAGAGGAAAACAGAGTTCCTTCCTTCGAGTACCTTGGGAAAAGCACATGTTCACTCTCCACACAACCAAATTTAATTCTTTCACCCAAAGGGCATGGTTGTGCGACTAACGATTTCAGCTGTAGTCAATTTAAGGATCAGTTAGAATGTGATTGTTGCGTCTGCCAAGTAGATATTGACGCTCTTCCCAATTTCGATGAAATGATGTGGTCATAATTTCAGCCTTAATTGACTATGTGGGGTTATTATAACAAGAGACAAAGCAATGCACGAAATTTCATCGTGTACGATCAATAAGCCAGCTTAAATGCCAGCGGTTGCAATATAAAGAGAAAAGCAGATCACAACACCAATGCCGAACGCAAGGCACCGTCACGTAGTTAGTTACCGGTGCGGAATTCGGGATTCAGTCTAATAATCACGAACACTACGAGATAAAGAATAAAAAAGAATATTGCTGTTTAGTGTCAGTGAAGGATAAAAACGTATTCAAATAAATAAGTTATTTACACTATTTAGTATGAATAATTTATTATCAAAATAAATATATTTTAAAAGATTAAGAGGTCAAATATAATTTGCTTCCTTTCAAAGAAAAATTCATTCCGCAAAAACAAAAACACGGTAAACGACCAAATATACAAAGAAAATGCTAATTTGTGCTATTGCGTTGACAAATTAGAACCGGGCCAACGAGTAGATATGTTGTATACAGAAGGCAACTTTTTGCGAATGTGTAAATGAGACCGCGACACCCCTTTCCTTCACTCATTATCCTTCCGTGGCGAAGACAGAACATCAAAGCCTGTTGCAGCGGGTCGCAGAAGGCAGCAACAGACGAACCAGGCCCGAGTGGAGGGACGGGCCCACAGGCAACTCACCTGAGGGCGAGAACGGGAATATAAAAAACAAAAAAAATCAAGTTTTACAAAAAGCGACCAGAGATCGTAGAGTGAGCTAGTGAGCGACGGGAGATCAAACGAAGTATGAGGCCGAGAGGACCGGGAACACTGGTGGATGGTTATTTTTACGCTCTTAGTCCACAATGCGGCTTTCCACTGTCACTCCAGAACCTTCTTCCCAGAGCACGCATCTTACAGCTCCTCCAAACTTCGTCTGATATTCTTTTTTTTATTCCCCCCCTTTTTTTTCGTAGTACTGATCTGATTTTTTATTGACTTTTAGAACGTTGTTAAAATACGTTTCGAATTGTATAACAATTTACGGCGTAGGAACGGACAATGTTACATTACGAGTGAGATGTTTTCAGCCGAGGCAACATTTCAAACGTTTATCCACGAGGGTCTTCTAGAATCCTCAAGTCTGTGAAACAATTGCAGCGCTTCGAACATTTTAAAATGGAATTCAAAAATAAACAAAAGCTCCGAAAATCGATGATACATGAATCCAATGAAGCAAATAAATAATTAATACCTCAGAAATCGGAAGAAAGATATAATAAATAATATGAAAATGTCTGTTAACATTAATATTGTTAATGAGGATGTAATGTTGGCTTACTTACAAGGCATTGTTCTCAACATTTTGCTACCGTTTGGTACTGTTATCTACTTTGTCCTGAACCAACAATATCGTTAATGCTGGCAATATATTTATAAAACAAATCAGAAACATTGGTACACAATTTACAAGTTCATAAGTTAGTATGAGATTTCATGATGGTTCACTGCACATTGAAGTCCCACTTTCCGGCCTGATTTGAGGCACGTAAACATCCGAAATGCGACATTGTATGAAATCAAAATATTTGGCGATAATCGAGACGGAAATAGTAACGGAAGATCGCGTGTGGTGCGTAGCATGGAACAGTGTAATGTTCGTCCAAAACCCAGAGGCGTATTCTGGATACTATTACAGCCGCTACGAGGAGGTGGTCTTTTATCATACTCCCACTTATAACAATCCAGGTGAGAAATAGGAATCTTCCCCCTCCCGGGCAACCCGATTTCCGACACTTCTCAGTGCCAGTGATAAGGTGAGCGTAGTGACAAGAAGAGTTGAAATAATAACCACGAATGCCTCAAACGGAGCTCTTGGCTTCGTCGGGCAATGTCCGAAACACAGTGAGTGGTGTTTAATTGGACCCTGACACCAACCTGGAAAGTTGGTAGCTCCGAAGCTGGCGGGGCAGGCCCACCCAGGATCAACTGGGGTTGTTTTGGAAGGAGCGATGCGACCCCGCGTATCCGGTGGCCAGACCGAGGGCAATCCAAGATTGGATCGATGCATTAAGGCAATCCAAAGTCATTATATGAGCGAAATGCTTAGAAGCCTGCACTGAGGTTGAGATGGTGTGAAGGTACGTTCCCCAGGGCGGCTTGGCGCCCAGGGGCGTCGTAAAAAAGGCTTCGGAAGCAAACCGTGGAGAGAGACTACTGTCCTAGATATGATAATGGAAACCACTAATTAAATCAGTAGGCAAACGACATGAATTCCTTTAAGCATCACAACTCAAACTATTTATATGAATCAAATGTTCCGCAAGGGGAAACCGACGGCTGAAGTGTCTAAGGTTCCTTTGTGGACGCTGGAATATCCAATCGGATCCTAGTTTCTTAGAGATACGTTGATAGCGCTATTTTGGTGAAATATGAATTAAAACTTTCCATTGGTTGGACTCACAGATGTTTTATTTCAATAACGAAGGGGGGGGGGGTCGAAGGCTTGAGCAGTTCTAATGACTTGGAAATTCGCAAGTGAAGAGCCAAACTGGCGAATGAAAAGTCAAATTCACCGTATAAAATACGCGATTTTTTCCTAAACCGACTCATCCCAACTCTTCTAACTCGAACTTTTTGAAACATCATCGTTTCTACGGGCCATTCTCTACGTGAACCCTATTCGTCATGGTGAAGCGACTAAACAGAGCGCCCGAATCCTCAAACAGCGACGGTGTCCGATCCTTCAGCATCGAAAAGAAGAAAATCCGCCTCCGTAGCGCCTCAAGCAGAGCACCTCCCAATCTTTGGGGCAGTGCAGTAACTAAGCTCCGAGAACTTCGGTTTCTGGAAGGCCTACATTGCTGTCCTACACCTGACTACGAATAATTAACTGAAATACAACACTTTCAGATTCAACAAACAAAATCCAATGTGATTGCAATAATCACTGGACTTGAATTGAGTCGATCAATTTGAAAACGCGATGATTTTGGTGAAAATAGAGACCCACAGGTGATTTTGAGCTTCAAGAACACCAAGAACATAACGCTGACCTAGAACCAGAAAAAAAGAAACGATTTCGGAAGAAGGGACCGATTTTTCGGAAAACAAAACCAAACACCCTCATAATAGGAAAGGTATAAAGTCACATATTGGAGGTTTCATTCAATATGTACACCGCATTGTTCTGTGAACATCCTAAACTGAATCTGGGAGCAATCCTTGAAGACAAGTAACTAGCAATGAACTTTGAACTCAACCTTTCACGCAAAAATATCCACAACACTGAAGACTGCCCCGTTTGTCACAATGATGTGATTCTATTTACCTCGTAACCAACCCTCAGCTAGTTGTTTATCTTCGAATATTCAAAAAAGAGAGAGAGAAGGAAAAAGCATGCCTGTGAATTATCTCGCGCGCAGTGACCGGCAGAAGAAACGATTCAACCGACGACACGTTTCGAATCATATCAGCACCTCCGAAACGAAACCCGTAGCTCTAATATTACGGGCGCGCGTCGTAATAAGACGTTTTATCGCCGGCGCCATTTTTCACCTCCGTCTTCCAATATCACGCAGCGCGGTCGCGACGTCCATCACTTGGCAAGCGACCGCCGCCGTTCCATATGAACAGATTCCGCGCGTTCACGCGTCGCTGAGTTACGGGCTGCCCAGGGGCCGGGGCGACGCGTTGTCGCAGCAACGATTTTCGCAGTCTCGCAATATTAAATCCTTCGGCCCACCAAGGGGATTTTGTAAAGAAAAAAATATTAAAAGAACTATAAAACAATTACTATTTTACTCGTACGCTATGAATAATCTATGAATTTTTCTTTATCACTTTTACATTGCTAAAAAAGAACTTAGTTATACAAAATTTTTATATTGTATTCAATGTTTTTTTTTTTCTTTTTCTACGAGTCACGGTGTTTACAATACTTTTCATTTACTCTTTTCTCTTTCACATGTTTGTAAGTCATATTTCTCTTATCCAGCTCTGTTTTGGCCTTACTCTTTTTTCCTACCCATAGGAAATCATTCAAAAACAATTTTTGGTATTATTTTTTTCTGTTATCTTTTTAAAATGTCAAGACTGTTGTAATTGTTTTTATTAAATATTTAAAAAAAAATGAACCTAATGTACACAAATTATTAATATAACAAATATATCTACATTAGTAATATCCAATGGATGTAGAATTTACAAGAAAACAATGCATCCACCAGGATTGTGAGATGTGTATAAAGTTTCGTGAAGACTACCACAATATTTTCTTCAACATGCCACTAGTTATAAAACAAACATGTTTACTTTTTTTAGCAAAATCGTAAAAGTGTTGTTCTTATAAAATGTAATAAAACATAAAAAATGGTTGGGTGTTACTAACAAAACTTTTAATAGTAGATAAACTATTAACAATAATTACAAAATAATTGAAGAATAAAAATTTCAAATTGACATTCGTTTCTGCATGTTCAAATACGTTTATGGATTTTTGACTTTATTATAAATGGAACAAAAATTCAGAAATGTCCACGTGGAATATGAACATAACACGGAACATAAATGGAACAAAATTGAAGGACCACCAAATCTTTCTCGACGACTCGTGATCCTGAACTATTCAACTTTAAAAAGCTGTTGCAAGAAAACTGCGAATATTTACATGACTTTTCAAATGAGTAGGCTGCCCTATTACGCCGTTAAATGTTCTGTGAATATTGGTGCCCATCTTCCTAGCTTTCTTATCAAACTTACTATTATTTTATTTAGAACATTTACTTCGTGTAAAATAAATCCAAAAACTATTTGAAAGATGAGGTCATGTCACACCAAAGATGACATTTCTTGTCAACGCCGGTGCAACATGTTTACAGAAGCTCTTTTAAAAAGTTTTGACACAAAGGAAAACGAACTGCAACTATCATTATTGTAATAACTATTTATTAACATGAGCATTAATATATTTTTGAGAAGTATATATCAATTTCCAAAATCCATTATTTGATTAATGATACGAAAGTAACTTTCTGTCACATTAGAGCTGTGAAATTACATAAGAGACTAATAAACAAAATTGTGGGTTACAAAACAAACCTTAAACGAATCCTTTGTATCCAGTAAAAAACAGAAAAATAACTTTTTTATTTAATCTGTAGGAAGTTCTCCTCTTCCACATTCACATAACAATCGCGAGTTACAATCGGACGGCCATTTGGCTCGTTCAATGGCATTTTCAGAACCACTGATGGGAATATGGCGTTACAGTGACAACCTAAAAAGCAATTTCCTGCTCATTTTCGCAATTATCGCTTAGATCATGGCGATATATTTGTACAATTCACACACGACCGTCAAGCGACTTATTTGAACATCACTCAAACCACGCGTATCTCGTCCGTGACCCAGCGAGAAGGGCATAAATTCACTCGACGAAGAAGTGGGAAAGGCACCCAACGAACTGCATCCATCATGCTGCTCTTGCGGGCTCTGGCATTGTCCGTGGTTTTCCTAAATGCACCTCGAGAGTTACGTTCAGAATTCGCCTCTTCCGTGAGTACCAGAATATTGACAGCAACCAAGAGAGTCATGGCAACATTTTTTTAAACGATAAAGCAGGTTAGGTTAGATATTTTAAAAGAATATATACATTGGGAAGGTCGCAATATGGGCTAACATTTCGTAAATAAATTTGAACTAGGCTCAGATATGTACCATTGTATAACGTTAACAATTCTTCGAAATAGTCGCCAAAAGAATCCAATACAATAAGCCTCGCCCATGTTCAGGAATGCGTCACACACTCATCTTGTGAGAGAAGTTTCTCGTCTCGTGTATCATTACTGCAGCAAGTTATCACGTCTCCGAACGCGTGTTTCACGTGAATCAACCAACAGATTCAATATTTGCGACTACAGACGTCATACGCAGGCACATACTTTGTTTTTACTGCTGTTTTTTGGTCTTTAAAACGGCTTGCCAAGTACAGAAAAATATGCTCATCCTTTCGGAATGACTATTAAAACAACAGTTTATATGCAAATTAACATTTTCTCCGCTCCTCCAGGTTGTCTAGAGATGGAGAGAGAATGGCTTTGTAGATCTAAAAAAATGTTTGTGATTGATACTTTTTTTTTGATATTTCTTAATATAGCACTTTTCTCTAGCATCAAGATTGACATTTATCGCACGGGTTTCTTGTTTACGGTATCTTTGAAGTTCTCCGATGAGTGGTATACATATTTGGATGGATTAATTGAGTGACTGGTGATTTCCGGGCTTTCAACTGCTAAGGTCAATAGGTCCCCTTAATACAATGTATTTCTATCGAAGGAGGTAGCTGTGATCTTCCTTTCCTAGATGGCGATTCCGGCGCCAACGTACACGTTGACTTAAGGGTTCTCTCCAACCAGGTATCTCCCAGCAGAAGGCAGCCGGGACAAGCTCTACGCACGCGACCGGTCTCTCGGCATGTGTGGTATGTGTAAGTGAGGGTTGAATAAAGGGTAAGGAAGAGGAAGAAAAGGAAGGAAACATCGCGCGTGGTCCGTGGCCCGTTTGTTAGAGTATTGCTCACAACATTGTCACGCACTCATTGTCTGACATTCGCCTGGTGTTGATCAAAGAAACCAGGGAAAACTACCGATTAGAGAAGCCGACCCTTACGTATTTGGATTGCATGTAATTAGAGGAATAACCAGCGTGATAGCAAAGCAGCGTTCTCGTTGCAGGGCCCGTACGACTGCATCATCGTGAAGAAGGTGCAGGCGTGCGAGTGCCCGGGCCCGCGCTGCATCAAGATGGACGTGAAGGTGCGGGACACCGACAGCGGGCCCGCCATCACCGGCGA
Organism: Gryllus bimaculatus; assembly: GCA_017312745.1. Lineage (NCBI taxonomy): Eukaryota > Metazoa > Arthropoda > Insecta > Orthoptera > Gryllidae > Gryllus > Gryllus bimaculatus. Next base: position 2,016,916 of record BOPP01000007.1, on the reverse strand, counting down.
CTGGGAGACGACCGTCGCCTTCAACGACGACACCACCACGGTGAGGCCAAGGCGCTCACACGAACGCCTGCGATGGACTTAACGCAAACGCGAGAAAAGGCTGCTTCGATCTTTTTTTTTCTTCATCAATCACGAATAGAAATTACTCGTAGCACTTACCTTTACTGTTTATTGATTGGGAACTGTTACTTTGTGATTTGCCTACGCCAAAGTATACTTTTCCGTACGTGTATCGCGAAGAAGGCACACTCCACAATAATCGAGTATTGCGTAACTGGGCGACATGAATCAAAATGCCTCCTGCCTCGCTTATTGAAAACCATTCCTAAGATTACACACACTTGTAGGTTTCGGTGTATTCACACTAAAAATGAACGAACTCGTAGGCCAGTGACTTGGCGTATTCATTTTAATATAGCGGACTCGGGTCCTATCGCTGTCTCACGCGTCAACATTCCATCCTTCAAAAGCTCAAAAACTACACTACTTACGTAAATAACTATCACACCGCCAAAACAAAGTAAAATGTTCTCGTTAAATTCACTTTATTTCTTCGACTATATAACAAAAGTACGACAAGAACAGTCACATATTGCATGGTATTTTTTTTTAACTTTTATTATACGAGGAAAATAATTTACCTACAGTATAAAATAAAAGAAGCATCAAACGTATAGTACACAATGGTGTTTTTATAACATTACATATCGCCTAATAATATTATGACGACAGAAAAATGAGATCCCAAACAGAAAGCTACTTTCGCGCCGAATAAGCAGAGCATGTACAGCACCTCCCCTCCCCCAAGAAACATCAGAATTTGTTTACATCTCGATTTTTCTAAGAGCAAGAGGGCAACAGTTGTGCGTGGACTGGTGGTGCACAGTGTGTGAGCGGCTTGCGCGTGGGCGTGGTGTTGCAGACGCGGGCGACGTTCTACAAGTGGGACTCGGCGGGGGCGTGGCGCTTCAGCGGCAACGGCAGCTGGGAGCAGCCATGCCAAAGCATGGCCCAGACGGCGCAGGACGTGCTGGACCAGCTGGCGGCCGCCTCGGGTTTCCAGCCTCGCTGCCCCATCCCGCCCGTGAGTCTCCGCGCGCAGCACGCCTCGGTCACCCTTCCCCCTCTTCCGCTTCCCCTCCCCCTTCCACTTCTCCTCCCGCTTCCACTTCTCCTCCCGCTTCCCCTTCTCCTCCCGCTTCCACTTCTCCTCCCGCTTCCCCTTCTCCTCCCCCTTCCCCTTCTCCTCCCGCATCCCCTTCTCCTCCCGCTTCCCCTTCTCATCCCGCTTCCCCTTCTCCTCCCGCTTCCGCTTCTCCTCCCGCTTCCGCTTCTCCTCCCGCTTCCACTTCTCCGTTCTCCTCCCGCTTCCCCTTCTCCTCTCGCTTCCACTTGTCCTCCCGCTTCCACTTTTCCTCCCGCTTCCACTTTTCCTTCCGCTTCCACTTTTCCTTCCGCTTCCACTTTTCCTTCCGCTTCCACTTTTTCTCCTGCTTCCCCTTTTCCTCCCGCATCCCCTTTTCCTCCCGCTTCCACTTTTCCCTTGTCCTTCTGCTTCCTCTTCTCCCTTCTCTTCCCGCTTCCCCTTCCCCTCCGGCTTCCACTTCTCCCACTTCCCCATTTCCTCCTGCTTCTCCTTTCCCTCCCGCTTCTCATTTTCTCCCCGCTTCCACTTTTTTGCCTTCGAAACCTACGAGAACTCTAAGTTGGTACGGTACGTAAGGACATGCAGTAAGGTCGGCATTGCCGAGACGGACGGATGGGTCGGTCATAACAGATTCGTTGTCAGTTTGGTTCCTTGCTCAGTGCCTTGTATTGTCCGCAATGGCCAAATACTGTTAAGAAGAATCGATTATGTGTTCAATTTGAAAGAAAAAAAAAACAAGGCGAAGGTGTCGAAGAAAGATCCGTGTTCGAGTTGAAAATATAAACAGAACAAAACTGGCAAAAAGTAAATTTCGCGACTAATTAGCAGACCTGGTTAAAGATACGAAATTCTCCCATCAGGAATCTCTTGATACATTTGAAGCTCGATTGAATACTTTCAAGGAGAAACTGCAAAGACCGAAGACGAATTGCAGAGAGGCACTGCGACCGGAAGGGAGGTTAACAGTGAGTAGTGAGAAGCCGAAATACATCCTTCTATACTATTCGCGAAATTTGAATTTAGTTTCCACATCTCGGCTAGAATTGTCATGAGATCGTCCCTCCTTGATCTTGACCAGTTACGTTTCCTTTTTTCACTCGGTTGCCATTCCAGGTTATCGAAAAAGCCTGCACTTGTTGATTCGCTAGACGCATCTGAATCAAATAAGTTGTCTCTTCAATTTCCCCTACGATCTAACGCTGTAGCTGCCCTTACTTCATTCATAAAGAAAACTGTTGCGACCTAGAATTGCAAACGATTAATTTTATTTTTCAGGGCAAGTATCATCTCAATAACTACAGCGCATGCCTAAAATTGGAGAAATTTCCTGTCTGCTTCTACGGGAATTTCAAGTACACCATTGAAGTCTTTCACGAGAATGAACTGGTCGGATGCTTCACAGTGGAGACGGAGGTCAACCCGGGAGGAAAGAAGAAAATTATTTGATTCCAAAAGAAACTAAATAGTGTTGACATATCGCACTTACGGAAATCTTCAAAAACAGACACTGAAATAACGTTCGAGGCGTCATATTTTGACGGTATTAGAAAAATGTGTATTTAGATTTCTAATATTATATTCAAAAAGTTCAACAATGTTTGTTCGTTATGCCATTCGATTGCACGTCACAATTAAAAATATACCAAATTATCTACTTCTTTGAATGAGACATTTATTCATAGATGAATCCCAAACCTACGCAATTTTAAGCATTTGAACTATCAATTTTATGCATTTCAAGCAGTCTGAAGAGATGTCTTGTTTTTCGTTCTGATAAAGATCTTTTCTTTCGTAAGGCAATTTGGGTAATGTTATTCATTTTAAGCCAGTCGCTGCACCACATAAGTTTTTATGAATTAAATAAAGATTTATTATTTGAATTTGGTTATTCATTAACTTACATACATTGTTAATCGGAAATCTCAAAACTAGAAGAAATGTGCATTTCTCCTTACTTTCGGGAAAGCAATGTTTAAATTCAGCAACTCAATATTGAAAAGGAAGAACATGACATACTATTTAACATTTATACACGAAATGTTACAAACTTTTAAATATGTAAATGAGAACTTTTCATTTCAATCTTTATTTTGGCTTGTAACGCCAAATTTTGCGATGTTTCTGCCAGATCTCAAATGAATATGAAGTTAATTTGCACATATTAATCACAATGTTTATAACTGTTTCGGATGAAAAAAATTGTTTTCAAACAAAATTATTGTACGCAAATCTGATATTTATGTTTAGCCACCATATATTAAGGGAATGAATGCAATAAAATTTAAAAAAGAAACCAAATATAAAAACTTGCCCCAAACGTTCTACTCTTTACCCTTTTCGAGTACCATTTGGGTGGACGCCCCCACAAATTCGACAAAAGCATTCCCCCGCCCAGCCGCTCAAAACGCAGTTTCCTCCCCGAGGCGGCAAAGCGGGTGAATGAACCCGTTCCGGGCGCAAATCCCCGCTCCTCGTCGATAATTCTCGCCCACCGGGGAGCCGGTGGCGCTGAGAAGGTGTTGCCGCGGGGACGGCAGGGGGGCGCGGAGCCGCAGATGCTCGGGGGGTCGGGCCGTGTGCGGCGACGGCGGTGGCGGCGGCCGTGGGCGGGGAGCGGGGGCGGCGTAAGCGGCTGGGCAAACGCCTGGAGCAAACACACGGCCCCCCCTGCCCACCCCGGTGGCCCTTTCTCCCTCCTCCTCTCTTCCCTAACCAGAGTGCCAGTGAGCGGCCCTTCCAGGCTGCCCGCCAAGGCGCAGTGCGCTCTGCTGCTGGCACTCCATTTAAGTAATTATTACAATTAGTATTACTATTATTATTATTATTATTATTATTTATTAAGTCTTCCTATTATAATTTATTATTATATACATGTATACTAAGAATGTCTGAAAAGAGAATATCTAGACCGTCTCTGAATTATTAGCTGAGGGAGAAGAAACGTTGGAAGAGCATTAAAAAGATGGAGTGAATAATTCTAGGAGCCGGAACAGACTGGAAAGTCTAATCTTTGCAAATTATGATAACGATAATAATATGAGGAGCGAGGGTTTGCGCCACGACGGGTTCGTTCATCCGTCTAGGCAGCTAGGGCTGAGTTATATTAACTACCTCTTTATGCATCGCTAATAGTTAGGATTTCTCCGCATTATTCATAATGCCTTAGGATGAATGTCATAAATCTGAGAATAAAAATATCAAATTTCTTCAAAATGAAAAAAAAAATATGGCTTTAATGCTACATAATAGTTATGAAGTTATTAAAAAACACACATTATATCAAGATAATACGAAATACAAAACTTACTATGAAGATGACGTACAACATATTATTAAACAATACAATTACGTAACATTATTGCTCGAAACTCTTCATAAACGAATTTATTGATCAAGGATATTTTTTCGAGAAAGAAACTGTTCTAATGGTAAAGGTACCAAAAACCGATAGTCATGTTGCAACAGAGACAATTCCATAAACAACTATGAGTGCGTGTCACATACGGCGAATTTTGTAGGTTAAATATACAAAGCCTAAAGAACATTCTTCTTTGTGCTCGTAGTTACGCATTGTAATGAATTTCCTAACAAAATTACACGATATGGCATCAAATGGTGCATATAGAAAATTAGCATACCCAAAATTACATATCAACATCATACAGAAAGAATCAACAGAACTCTGCAATACACTTATATCAAACATGTTCACCCTCAGCATGCCTTAACGTTCAGAAACGTACGTATACATTCAGCGCTAAGATATACATTCACACTATTTCAGGTCACACCATTTTAATGCGCTTAATGAAAGAGTTAGAAAAAGAAGAAAAAAAAAAGAATAAAGAAAAAAAGAAGAAAAAAACAGTAACAAGAGTTCTTCATATTACCACAATTTAAAATACTGCATCTTCAATACGAGATGTACACCGACAATGTGTTTTTTACTTACGACGCATTTAGTACAGAATTCCACTTTCCAACAAATTCTATAAACTGCATTCTAAAGTCACGCGTTTGATGCCCCGTTAAACATTTCATCTCCATCCAGCGAACCCCACAAGCGCTTCGAAACCACGCACAAAGCGCAAAGGAAATCCACAAGCCTTTCTCCGAGAGAGGAATTTCCTTTCCCACGAGCACGTTCCCGACCTCCCACTCCGGCGCGGCGGATCCACGCGGAAAAGACGCAACCCGCCCGGCTCCAACCGCCAGACAAATGACTGCGGGCGGGCGGGCGCGGGGCCGATACCGCCCCGGTCGCGGCCCCGAGAGAAAGAGAAGGTCGGTTGATTTAGCTGCGGAGTTTTATGACAGTCGCAAATGAAGCCGCGGCGGCGAGGGACAGGGGGCGGGGCTGGGCTCACCTGGGCGGAAGGGGGCGGCGCGGCGCGGCGGGCCCGGGGCCTAATCTCGTAACGCACGAGCCGCCGCCTAGAACAGGGGTGCCCAACTTCAAGGCCCGCAACTAAAACCTTTATTGTGTTTGCGAGCCATATTTTCGTTACTCGTGCGATCCCCACGTAACAACGCATTGTTGATCTCGGCAGTTTTCCCCGGTTGCTCTGAGACGGTGGGTGGTAGGATGGCGCCATGCGTGACATCAGGCCGTACCATGCATATTGCACATTAGGATGATTTAGAATAGAAACAAAAATGTGGTGTTAACCGACTTGCATTAGGGGAGAGGTGCTGACCCCGACAGGGTGCGTGGGCTGGGCGCACAATTTTCTCGCCCTACATGAAAGTCTCGCATTTGACTAATAACCTTTCGCGGGCCGCAATAAATGGCACCGCGGGCCGCCAGATGGACAACCCTGGCCACGAGAAAGGCGAGCGCAGGGGACCAAACGCAGAGGACCACCACGGAGGGAAAGGCGAGGAGGGGGGGGGGGAATCGCAAATGGACGACGCACAAAAGCAGAGCGGCGAGAAGCGAAGAGAGCGCACGACCAGACTGCGGGCGGAACCAACGCCAAACGAGATTAAGAGAGAACACGAAGCGAATTAAGATAATCAGTTCCTTTCCATTCTCTCTTCTCACCCTCTGTATTTACTGCTTTCATTCCAGCTTTCAGTTATATACATTTTTTCCACTCTTTAGGTATCTGATCGAAAAAATAACGCAAGTGAAAAAAACGGACGCTGGAAGATCCTACAGAGAAAAAATGGTTAAAAAAACTAAACTGCAGGGTAATGTATACGAACACCTTCAAACGGAATGGAAAGCGGAGTGGAAGGGAAATAAAAAAAACAACAAAAGAGAGAATAAATTAGAAACGAAAAACCGTTGAGATAAAATCACAGGAAAAGTAAGCAACGTCAAACACATACATGTAAAATAAAGTAAAAAGAAAGAAAATACACAGGGTAAAGTAAATATCCCTGAAACAAAAATCACTCGACCCGACGTAAACGGCAAGTCACAATATAAACGTTGATTTTCTACTAAAGTAAAGCAGAGAAAGAAAATAGAATTGCAAGCAAAATATGTCAGAACAAATATAAAACAGTGAAAGGGATATAAAGTGACAGGAAAACTGAGTAAGCGTGACTGAGAAACGATGATGATCAGGCGCTCTGACACGATAAGAAAGTCTTGCCACGAGATTCAACGAGAGTTCCAGATTCGTTCCCTTTTTTACTTCTACATATAGAAGTAAAGACTTCTACATATAGAACCCTAGCAACCCTGTCGTCACCCCCCTGTCTCACTCCCTTCTTCCTGGCCAGAACCAGCACGGTCGCTCTTGCTCCTAGTTCCTTACTCGAGAACCCGAACCCCCGCCATCAATTTCACCCTCACTCCTATTCCTAGTCTCAATTCCATCCTTACTTTTCTTCTCTTTCCTCCCATCGCCAATCTCCCATCTTAGCTTTTTGGCCTTTGTCCCTCACCTAGACTCTCGCACCCGCCCTCAGCACTGGCAACCCCCTCTCGCCTGCGTCCCAAATCATAATGACTTAACAGTTATTAGACCCAAATCACACCTACATCTTCACACCTAGCGTCGGAAACCCTCAATTTATATCAACGACACCTCATTTTGCGCGGCGAGACTCACGCCATTAGGTCAGCTCTTCCGTCTGACCACGCAAATTCCGCTACACTCCTTTCACCACCTAGTGTATAAAGAAAGCATTACTCGGGCGACGAAACATGAGATTAAAATTTAGCTCAGAGGCTTCTTTTAGGCTTGGGGATCTTTTACATGAGAAAGTCTACAAGGGACAGACGGCTTTACTTCATCTCCAAAGGAAGGCGTACGAAGGACTTCTTGCCTTTTAAAAACCCATGGGATTGAATGGACATGATCTCGCAAAACTGGGTTATGGCTGCCAGATACCCTAACCACTGCACCGCCACCTCGCTTCAGTCCTTTCCCGAAATCATAGCCTCACCCCCCCACCCCCGCTTGGTGTAGCAGCGTGGACGGCCCCTGCCTCCCAAAGGTATGAGCAAGCGCCAGCGCAAACTTTTCTGACAGCGGCGCGGCGGAGGCCATCAGAGGCGGTGCCGCCGAGGGACGCCCTCCTTCCCCCTCCTCCACCTTCCCCTCCCTCCGCAGGGGTCCCCTCCGGATAAATCGCAGAGATTTATAGCGCTGCCTGCGCGAATACTGTTCCGGCTCACTTGCCAACGGGGGCGGCCCGCTCCTAGCTCCTACAGCGGAGCGCGGAGGAACACAGCGCCGAACGGCCGCGCTGCCGACAGTTTGCTCGCAAATTCCACCGAAAAAATGTTCGAGTAAATAAGCTCGCTTTCTCGACGTGAAACGTCAGCTATTCAAGAAGCCTTGGTTGGCTCTGAGCTGTCACATTGCCCCTATAGTTCATTCGTGTGTGAACCCTCCGCATTGCCGCTGTTTTCAGGATTTACGTTTGTACTCTAGAAGCAGTACTTTAGACCGCTGAATTCCACTTTCGAAGTCATGCATCGCCTGTAGTCTCCTCTTTCCTGCAGTAAATCAGTGCCCCTAGTAACAAGTGTCTAACTTAAGAAGTCGATGCGTGGCCAGAGTTGAGACAACAGAGTAAGGAAGCGAATAAAATGTTCCTACTATAGGTAGTTAGACGTCAATAAATAATTATTTATATATTATGGAATACATGGTGGTTTGCCACTGCATTCCATCCAACTGTCACGCGGTGATCTCATGATATACCAAGATGATCGGCACAAGGGTTTGTATGGCCTTGAAGGGAACAGGATTCAAAGTAACAACCTTTCGTTCTGCCCACCACGATAAACGTTGAAACCGCCTGCGGCACGTGAATCGGGCGATTATCGATCGAAAATTTAGGAGGCCACAATGTCATTTTCGACTAATTACCCACTAATCATACACTCGTCTGTTCTGCATTCAGTTAGCAATCGATGATTGTTAGTGTTTCTAGACGCACTAATATTAATAAGAGCATTAGTCCCATAAGTGTAGTGTATGTTTCTTCCTTGGAAATTGGTTGTGATCTTCCCCCGCTGAATGGCAAGATCTGTCGCCGACCTAGCATGGTTTCCCCCAACCAGGTATCTCTCACCAGTGAGGGACCGCCACAGCCGGGACAAGCTCTAAGCACCTGAGCAGTCTCCCGGCATGTGTGTGTGTAAGTAAAGTGTGAGGATAGGACAAGTAAGGGGAAGGAAAGATGGTCCGCCGTTCGTATGTTAGGGCGTTGCTCCGGGATCGGAGATACACGGTAAACTAGCGATCAGAGGAACTGACTTTTAGAATTCTCCTCCAAACAGCCACTGTCCCCTTTAGCCGTAAGTCGTTTGTTTCAATAATTTTCTAATACCATAGGAAATATTGCCAGCAAAAACGTCACGCAAATATAAGGAGCGCCGAACTGCGACGTCACGTCATATGCTTCCGCGGACCCTTCTCAACTGCCTTCGAGGGTTCGGATTCGGCGCAGCATCGTAAGTTGTGGCGCCAACGTCTCGGTCATTCCTTCGTGACCCTCCTCAAGGCCGGCTCACGGCTTCAAGATGTTCGTAACATGGTCATATCTTATACGGCCTGGAAGACAGGACGTAATTCGCTAGACAAGCCAATTAGAGACGAAAAGTTATGAAGCGACCGGAGAGGTCGATTTTTTAAGGGAAATAGTAGAAAAATATCGTCGTCTTCTTAAATCGCTGTCTAGGGAGGACACAAGAGAGTTCCACGACTCGACGACGCAGCATTTTGCTTACGGCTGCAGATCATTATCTCACAAGACTGTGTAGTTTTATACGAATAAATTCTGCAATATGAAATACGGAGACAGTGAGTACGACAGTATTACCAAAACATTCAGCCCCTCATGACTTACCGTAATACAGGCGGTTTATTACATTGCAAGCAGTACTACGTCAAGGCACGAAAAAAAATTCGGGCTGTTCTGATGAAAAGAAAGAGAAAGGATCATGAATACTTTTGAATAATGGATGCTGGAGTTTTTGTGGTTGAAAATAAACACAAATTATTGTAGAAAACGATAGCGTGTACAGTCATGAGGTGCATGAAGAGCACAGGTAGATGAAAATAGTAGAGGATACGAAGAGAAATAGGACAATCAAAAAAGTGATAGAGGAGCAGGTTTTTTAAAGGGTAAGTGAACAGTAAAAGATATCACAGGAAAATGAGGTAGAAAAATCAACGAAAAATCAAATTAAGACGAAAAATACCAGTCTTGAGGAATGGGTGAACATGTGCAAAATTTGGTTTACTTACTAATGCTTCGTTGCAATACAAAGTCACCAATTTATCAATTACTCTTGTAGAAAAATTGTGTTACAATGTAGTAAATCAAAGACTTTCCGTTTATCAATACTGGAGAGCTTACAAAGACATCGCAAAACAATGGATTAAAAAACCCAATTACATTAAAGTACATTATTTATTTATTTATTTATTTAATAGGTAATTATTGCAAACAAGTTAGATTACTTGATCCTATGTGGCTAGGCCGAAGGCCTTTAAGCCATTACAGTACCTACATCCTTTCGCGTTCTAATCTTTCGAGTACTTACGAGAATCTTTCGAGTCGATCTAAAGTACATTCCATTCTAGCGGCCGGTTTCTCTGATCGATAGGTTTCCGTGGTTACTACCATCAGTACCAGGCGAATTTCGGAGAAGTACCCAAAAAACCGGACCACGGACCGCACGCGATCTTTCATTCCCATTCCTTGCCCCATCCTGACACACCCTTACATCCACTATACTACCCCACATGTCAGGAGCTTAGAACTTGTCCTGGCGGGGCGACGCCCCAGCTGGTGGGAGATACCTAGTAGCGGAAACCCCGCTAGCCGACGGTAGGGCGCCGCCGGATTTCACCATCCCGCGTGGGAAGACCACAGCCAACGTCAGTACTAAACATGCACTACACTTACGGGACCAACGGCCGCCGCAGTTGACGCGCACAGAATCAGTAATCACCCAACCAGCGTCACGCCTCCATTCCCACCCCCTCCTCCCCTTCCCCGATCTCGGAAATCGAATAGCGGCCGGCGGGGGTGACGAGGTGCGGCGGCGGCGGCGGCGGCGGCGGCGGTGGCGTCTGCAATTTAATAAAACCCGGCGACGCGCGGTGACGCGGTGAGGGGGTTGAGGGAGTGGGGGAGCTGGATTACCGCGACCCTGCCAATCGCCGAGCCCCGCCCCCGCCTCTTCCCGTCCGCCCCCGAGCGAGCGCACGAGGTGCGCGCGGATGCTTGCCAGCCGGATCGCGCTGACTTTTCAAACAGCAGCCGGGAGACGGATCGCGCTTACCACGCACGGGGAGAGCACGGGTTTGGAAAGAAGCGAGAAAAAAGAGGAAGTGGATTGAAAAGCTGGGTATTAGCAGCAGCAGGAGCAGGAGCTGGGTATTAGCACATTAGGAGCAGGTACTGTAAGACGGAACGAATTTAGATTGCATAATTTGCGAATCAAAAAATGTCCATTTAGAAAAATATAGATCCCTCTATGTTATGCTATGTTTGTGCGATTTTTATATAAATACTGTAAAACATAAAATAAAATTACATTCTTGGAAAAATTACATCCGCTAATTGGACAACGTTTCAACAACTCGGTTGATTAGTCGTTTTAAAGCAGTATCAAACGTTTGAATGAACACTTATAGAAAAATACAGATCCCTCTATATTACAGGCGGACAAAAATTTTAATTTTCTAAATTTTCATTTTTTCGAACTATAACATTTAACCATTATTCAACGACAATGATGCTCTAAAATGACAACAAATCAAGATGTCGAAATAGTAATGAGGACAATGAATCCTGTAAATTAATTTTGTTTTAGGTATTACAAAATTTCAGAAAAAAGTGTTTTTTATAAAGCTATTTTTAATTTTCTAAAATTTATCATCAAGATTGTATTTAATTTATTACTGAATGTGACATTTTGTCAGAAAGATAAAAAATAATAGCATGGATGTTTTAGAAAATGGAATTTCAGGTTGGAATGCAGAGCCGATTTTTCGTTCTAAGTGCAATACCCTATGTTTAACTCATTGTTTTCCTGAAGCCAAACAATATTAATCACACTTTTCAGCAGATCTCCCCAACGCTAATTTACAGTCACTGGGTCACGAAGACTAGTCCTTCATACTCGTAGTAAAGAGCACACACATTTTACCTCACACCACATACACACGAAAACTCATCCATAATATCACAATAACTGTACTCACATGAAACAGTGATACTGGAATTTCTATCATCTTTCTCCATCACTTACCTAAAACAAACAAAAATTAGATGTAAGTAAGAATACACGAGAAGTGGTTATACAATTAAAGTATGTACTACAATGCAAATCAACATTCCAGCATTGAACCTTTAGGCTGATAAAATTAAATATAAATCATCGGATAGTGATAATAAATATCTCTATGCTAAAACATATACAGTTAAATACTAAAGAAAAAGGATCTTCAGTATTAGCAATTCTAGTGTGTGGGAGTATAATCAAGTAAGTATCAGCAGAAGACAGTATCTACAGAAGAAGAGAAATGTATGACATATAAATGTTCAGATGGCGGCATATATAATATAGTTTTGTCAACGAACACTACAAAGAACTAGAAAATAAATTTCAAAGAAGTATAGTGATAAATATAATTTACAATACAGTTACAACTCGTCACTCACGAGACACTACGAGAATTTTGCAAATCAGTATTAATTATATACACACAAGTGAAATTGAAAAGTAAAATAATTTGCCAAACACATATTCCAATCATGCGCATTGTCTACGACTGAAATGATGTACACCCCGACTATAAATAGCTTGAGCAATAAACTCAGAAAGCTAAATATCCTCATTATGACTCTCCCCAACTGAATCGAGCGTACAACCACAATACAGTGTTCGTTTTTTGCCCTTGGTTCAATGAACTTGCTCTACATAAATTACAAACATTTCACTGCCACATATGTACATTTTTAAACATGTCAATATTATCAAACTGTTTGATCCTAACTCACCATAAAGTCCACTCCCCAAAAGATTGGGCGCGTCACGGCACAGAGACACCAACACACGAAACCCGACAATCGCCGCCTGGGAGCAAACATCGTGCAACGGCGCTGTCTCCACAGAGGCAAAACACACGGAAAGCGCACGCCACATTCCAACACACTCGGCAAACTTTTTTTTTTTAACTCTCACCAATAACTCAAACACACACGTTTTAAGACGTAACTTCGCCGCGGTATCCGGCGGTCGTTACGCGTCGCACCGCACGTGTGAAGGGGACGCAAGCCCCGACAACGGCGCGTGAACTGCAAAGAGAAGGGGTGCAGGTAGCGAGGGGGAGAATAGGGCGACCGGAACTCGCAGTTGCCAACGGACCAGCTCTCGTAGGAGGAACCCCTTCTTGTAAGAAAGGTGCAATAACGACAGCGTCGGAGACGTCTTGAATGAATTTAACGGGCCCCTCAATCAGGCAAACGTTTCTTCAAACCCGAGGGGCGGAATGGTAAAATAGTTATTTTATATTAAGTACTTGAAGGATTTGTTGTTTTTTCCCCTCCACGATTTCAGATTGAGGGCAAAAAATCCTCAATCGGGATCGAGAAAAATCAATAATTTCATTTGCGAAATATAATAAACATTTTTTCTACGATCGTATAAAATGTTTCTACTACGAATCACGATTTGTTGCATCTCCACTATTCATGATTTATGCGAAAGCAACTCAAACATTCGTTAACATTTATAAAACAGGAAGCATTGATTTCGCGACTTTTAGTGATGAGGATCTTTTATACCTATCGTATATCGTAAATATCCTTTCGTATAAGAGTTGCTACGAGTTTCGTAACATATTATGTGTAAACTCGTACGTACAAATTATGTGTTAACACTTAACTATAAGTCAATAGTTATTGGCAAGAGTTTAATAATAGAGAAATTAAAGTTGTTTTTTCCATTAATGTGTTTTCCCTTTTTAATTTCTTGCTTCTGTACTACCTATCGTACGTAAAAGTATTTTACGCGCAGTGACGACACGTTTTTCAGTTATTTTAAGAAATGGCCCACTTCACACACGTGTATCAGCTCAGAGAAACCTACATTTTTATACGATCGCAAAAAAATACTTGAAAACGCATATTATTGACAACTGAAAGGAATAGGTTTGCAGAAAACTTCATATTTTTTACAGTAATTTCAAACTTATTAAGAATACGCCTGTCAAATATAGGATGCTCTGGTGATACCGCCAACACTCGAAAATACAGCTAACTATTTTTTATGCCTCACAAGAAATTTCCTAGTTTTAAAGTAATTACAATATATTTTTTTTAATTCCAACTTTTGAAGTACTCTCCGGAAAGTAACGACCATCGGAAGTTTTATTGCAGCTGTAAGATGTTTGAAGGAAATTTGCATCGTCTTGCTGATAATTTATCAGCACCATATGTAACAAAGTTCGCTTACTTTTCATGCTTACTCTCCTTTGTTTCTGCTAACGATCCGTCGCGTGCATTGAAGATATCGAGAGTTTTAAAACTCTACTTTCATCACTACAAACATAACAGAAAAAAGGTTCGGGAGACAGATCTTCAGCTTGCATCTTCCGCACACCGAAACAGCTGCTTATGTCCGCCAGCGAGCTGAACGGAGAGGACGAGAGAGAAATAAATAGAATGAGTGTGTGAGAGAGCAAAAGCGAGAACGTACGAGGATGAGAACGAATGTAAGAGGACCAACGGAAGAGAGAGAGATAGCGGACGAAAGAGAGAGAGATAGCGGACGAAAGAGAGAGAGAGAGCGGACGAAAGAGAGAGAGCGGACGAGAGAGAGAGAGCGGACGAGAGAGAGAGAGAGCGGACGAGAGAGAGAGCGGACGAGAGAGAGAGAGCGGACGAGAGAGAGAGCGGACGAGAGAGAAGATATAGAGGAAGAGCGAACGACAAAAGAACAAACAAGAGATAGAGAACGAGAAAGCACTAACAAAACATACGGATAGAGACAGAGAGAGGACACGGGCGAGTGACGGAGGGCGAGAGCTAGAGCTGGCGCTTATCACGGCGCACGGGTGTGGTGGTGTGTGCGGTGCGTGATGGAGCGGCGTGGCGCGTGCGGCGTGTGCAAACACGGGGCACGTCGGTGGCACGTGTGAGGGGAGGGGGAGGGTTGCGCGGATAGAGATGGAACACGGGCGGCTGGCGTGCTGGGTCAAGCGGGAAGGAGGCTGGGAAGGTCGGGGCGGTGGGCTGGCGCGAGGAGGGAAGGAAAGCGTCAAGTACTGAAGAGGTTCGCTGTTAGAAGTCAGGAGTAGAAGGGTCGCGCATGGAAAACTACGGTTGGCGCGGACAGGCGAAGCTGAGAAACGGCGGGCGGGGACGGAAAAAAATGGGGCGGCGCAGAGGAAGTGTGTGAAGTGGAGGTTTGCGTGTAGGTGCGGAGCAAGGTGGGTGAAGGTGAGGGGCGGTCGGACAGTTGGAGATCGCCGGTTGTGTAAAGAATCTGAGAGATGGAAGTAACGCTACGGGAAAGGTGGGGTAGATCGAGGGTGGGAGCGAGGTATGGCGGGGTGAGAGACGCGTGTGAATAGGTGGCGAAGCGAGAGAATGGGTGAGCGAGAACTTAGCATAGGCGGATGGAGTGAAGACTGACGCGACAAATGGCGTGATAGGCAGCTGACTTGAGAGATTTCGGCGTACTGAGGAGTGAGGGCAAGAAAGGAATGTGGATACGTTGTTGCAGAATAGGCGAAGCGCAAACGGGGTGTGGCAGTCACGCGTACATGTATGTGTGCATAGGTGGTGGTAGAGTATGACTAAAGCGAGTGTGGAAATGGAGATATCGGCTGAGGGAGGGGGTGTGGGCCGACGAGAAAAGTGGCGGTGTAGCGAAAGGGAATAGGGCAAAGGACGCAGATACGACGGATCAGCAGAATTAATTGGTTAGTTTATGATTCCGGGCGCATCAACTCATATGGTCATTAGTTTCATAAGTGAAGCGCAAGTTCTTCCCTGGGAGATGGCGGTGGAATACGTACGGTTCATGACCTGTTTTTAGGACACTGCTCGGGCCATCGCATGGTGATGATCGGAGAAACCACGGAAAACTACCGATGAGAGCAGTCTGTCACTAGAATTGTCCTCGAAACAGCGGCTGAATTCGACCTAGCAGTCAAAACTCGAATCCAGGAGTGCCTGGACTGGGACTGGGAGTGCCCCTCCCAGTCAGAGGCACTGCAATTTCATCACTTGATGCCTTAAGACACTTTTGGTGGTGATAATGTAATAAGAAAATTGTGAACCCACACATTCAAAAAGAGGAAAAAATATAACTACCTGCACACGACACCTTTTGGCATTTGGTGAAATTTCACTTTTTATCTACTTCAATTGTATAGTTCTGTCATTTGATGGCCGCGAAATTTACAAACCAAATATTGACAATTAATCATTGAGAATAGTTCTATTAAGTGTTTTGTTCTATAGTGTACATTAAAATTGCATTTAATATTATGCTTGTCATTTTAATTTATTTTATTATTATTAAATTTTCCGCGAAAAATTATTTAAAATAAATTGAATCGCAATTTCACTTTGATACTATTTCAGAATACTGATTTACTAGAGCAGTGGTAAACCAAAGCCACCTGCGACATGGGAAGCTGTAGGGAGCAGGCCTTGGCTAAATCCTGCATATGAACTGTCCCAAAACGATTCACTGTAAAATTTTAACTAATAAAAGTTATCATATGTCGTAGAAAATGTCCTGTATGAAACTGCATACAATAGACATTAATACACTCCTGTGAAGTTTACGACACACGCTCGTTCTTTCCTCTTATCGTAATATCATAAAATCCCATTATTATGTCTTTCCTTGTATTATTCTGAAGTGTAAAGAAAAATTCAAACAGTGGAAATATTATTTACATATTTCGTAATTTATATTTGAAGTATTAATACCCCATCATTACATCATTGTTTCGTACTGTACTTTCAGGGCCAAATCGCACGCACTCTTCGCAAGGGGTAATTTCATTCGTTCCCAACGCCATCGGCAAGCCAGTCCCTCTCCGCGGCGCGAGGCCAGCGCGTGCCCAGTCGCGTGCGCGCACTAATGCGAGCGTGAAGTGCGGGCGCCGCGTGCGGGTGCACGCGTGTGATGTGGGCGCGCGCGTGATTAGAGGACGCGCACCGCAGAGCCCCCTCCTTTTCTCTGTGCCACACTGACCTACGGGGGGCGATGACCGACCAGGAAGAGGAGGAGGAGGTGGGGGAACGCCCGTCCACACACACGCCCACGTCCACTCGCCCGTCAACGAGGGACCGACGGCATCGTTTGATAATTAGGGAAATACCCCCCCACCCCTTTCTACCACTTCGCTTCTTTGTTATTCATGATTCACTTCCTTATAGAAGAACTTCTATAGCCGTATAAAATTCCATTATTATGCCTTTCCTTGTTTTATTCTGAAGTGTAACAATTCAAAATCTAAACAGTGGAAATATTATTTACATATTTCGTACTTTATATATGAAGTTTTAAATATCTGCTATTCACGAGTTGCGATAAGAAATAGCAGCTTTCGATATTCTTAGTATGTAAAGAACTGTTGTACTGAGTTTTGGTATTTCCTATACTTCATTATTGCAGTATTCGTTAAGACCGTATTTGATAAAAGAGATAATTTATTGTATTGTTATGCAAGAGTACTTTATTGGTTGTTCTTGAGTCGTTAGCATGCAACATTTTGGCCAATCATTTTAAGGGTTTTTATTCAGCAGCACTTTTGCTGTTTGTAGCCTTCTAGCTCAAGCTCACCCTTACCGGCGGACCAAATACCTTGCAATTTTGCAGTAATTTATAATTTGCTACAATTATTCCAAATTAGGAAAATGTCACGGAATTCCATTTTTTAAAATATATTATTGCATATGCAATTACTATTGTATCAACAAACTAAATTACATTTTTGTAAAAAACATTCTACTGATGCCCACTAAACATGTTATTTACACAAATAGTTTAAAAAATTATGGTTATTTCAAAAGTGTCCAAAAAAGAAATCAATAATTAAATTTCATTTTTTCACAAACAAATTCCGCGCTTGCTTACAGATATACGAAATACACAACACATCATTATTTTGCGATGAAAATCTACAGTATACTCCCTTGCATTTCAAGAATCATTCTATAGGTGCATTCAACTAGCGAAATTATTATGTTCACTGGAATAACTTATTTACTCGGAAATGATGCACAAGCTCTTGCTCATGTAATATTGCCCCTGGAGAGCAATTATCAGGCAGATATCCTAATAAAATGCCATGTGTGATGTCAACAATGCATTTAAAAATATACAGAAAATAATATTAATATAATAAGATAAACTCAAATCGATGTTTTATTCATACACCATCTTTTGATAATATCAATACATTGAAGAAAAAACTTTAAAAAAATCTTATGGATATAATTTATTTTGGTATCGATACCAATACCGTTTCGTAAAAAGACTCCCTAACACTGCTATTTCCCCTTTTGTAAATTAAATTATTGAATCTCAATACTGCCAGGCAAGACCTCAGTGAATAACGTAATAGGAAACGACCATTGTCGAAGCACGTACGCCCTTGGGATACGCGTGGTGTCCCTGTTCTTCCGCGGCTTTAACATCCCCCTACCAGTCGGCAACACTCCGTAATATAGGCGCATCAAATGATTCCCCTCGTCAGGACCGTGCTGGTCATTACGCGCGTCGCCAGGTAGGGAAGCGGTGGCTCGAGAGCGCGGGCTTTGCGCGAGCGGGTGGAGCGACGCACGGCGGGCTGAAGTGGACCGCTGCGGGATGGAGAGACCGAAAGAGGCGAGGAAGAGCGGGACACGGCAGGGCGAAGCAGGGAGGGAAAGACAGAAGGCAGGGGAGAAAGGGGAGACTGGATAGGACGGGCGCGGAGAACGCGGTGACGCAGAGCGAAGCGCGAGTAATCGTAAGAGTGGCGAGGAATGTGGTGCAAAGCGAAAAGTGACAGGGGAAGAGCAAGGGAGAATGGGGCGTGGCGAGTCGGCGAGAGCGGGAAAGGGAGTGCACGGCGGAGAAGGAGGGCTAGAACAGGAAAGAGCAGGGGAGAGCGGGGCGGGGAGAGCGGGGCGGGGAGAGCGGGACAGTGATCTCGGTGCAGAGCAAGGAAGGGCGGGGAGGGCAGTAAAAGGCCGTGGAGGGAAGGCACACGAGGGAGCAGGAGGGAAAGGGGGCGGGGCGGTTATCGAGCGAGGCCTCGTTGTGCCTCCAGCGGCGCAGTGCCACGCCCACGCGCTCTGACGCGCAGCCTAGCAGGAGGCCAGCGCTCAAGGGGCTGGCAAGAAGAAGGTTGAAATAGTGGCCTCTAGCGGTGCAAGATGATGGTTGCTACCCTGGAATCCAGGGATGCAAGAAGATGGTTGCTACCATGGCCTCTAGGGATGCAAGATGATGAGTGATACCATGGCCTCTAGGGATGCAAGTAAACGGTCACTACTGTGGCCACTAGGAATGCAAGAAGATGGTTGCCACCATCGACTGGAGGGATGCAATTGGTTGTAACCGGTCGATCCACGTGTACGTGTGTCATACTGCTCGCCGCACGATATGTCAAGCAGCAGTGTTAATTCAATACCCTAGCAGTGAAGCAGGATGCAACACATGCGCCGACAGTGCCACGACTCGTCACCCGCCGGGCATCAAGAGTCACATGCAGCGGAAATTTTCGCAACCATGCCGCAATCTTCATGCTAATGAAATGGTGAAGTGCAGTGCAAAGTGATGCCTTTATTAATCATCCTAACACAAAGCAATTTTTCTTCAAAATCTCCCCGGAGATTGAAACCTACGTACCACGCAAATATCCGAATAAGTTGCGTAAACCCTACCACGCGAAATAAGTACACTAAATACTGTAAAATCTAATATAAGAAATACATTATTAAAATGTATTGCCCTATAGTCTCGTAACAGAACGTATGTAATGGATATTATATTTATTAAAATTATCATGGAATCCATTAAAACTTGCCGAAATAACTTCCTTAAAATGATCAAAATCAATTATCATACATTATATAAATTAAGTGATTTTAAGAAAATTATTTGGAAGATGAACTTGATAAATGACGAGCTCATTGCTTAGAAAACCGTTTCTATTGGTCTACAAAAAGTATCTCACTTCCATAAATTCTTCTAGAATATTCCCCGACTACCCCGTTTTCCGGAACGTGCCAGAAAGACGAACGTCGATGAGCGTGGGCGGGGTCACGTAGCGGCGGTCCGCTCCGCTCCGCGCCCCGCCCCGCGCCCCGCCCCGCCCCCGCCTTGCCGCCTCCGCGCCGTCCGTGGCCCATCTGGCGCGAGCGCGCGCGCCGTCCGGCGGACGGATTAATTCGGACTTTATTGGTTTTTATAGCGTTGTCCGGCGCGCCGGGCCTGTCCTCCTGACACGGCCTCCTTTGTTCAGCGAGGACATGGTGGGGGAAGGGGGGAGGCGGAAGCGGGCAGGGGGGGGGCATGAGAATGGGAAACGCGGCATTTCGTGGATGCAGGCGGGTGATCAGCAACCGGGAAGAGGACACGAATGCAGTTTATTAAACGTAGAAAAAATAACGAGAATGATGAACAAGGTAGCAATAACCGCAGCATTCTTTATTTCTAGACTTTCAGAAATGTCATTACATTTAATGTCGATTAATGTATTGTAAATAAACATTAATGTAACATCGTACTTGAAAGAGTGCTTAATACATTTTTACATTAATTTTAATGAATAAATTAAAATCGGTTATATTTAATGTAGAGATTTTCCCGTATCACCTGCCTCTACTCATATCACCACCACACATGATCTCCAGTCCAACTAAATCATTTATTCCTTCCAGATAAGACCATTGCTTTGACTTGTGCATCCTAAAATGCATGTCAATATTAAATTTAATATGCGTTCATAATTGCTTTAATGTGCATTTCTTTAAAGTGATGCAGAAATGTTTCACAATGCATGTAATTGTCTGTTCAAAATCATTTTTTTGGTCTTGATCAAATAAACAAGATCACATCGGAAGGTCCAAATGTTCCCAGCCTGACCTCCTTCGCACAAGCGCAGAAAAAGTAACTGAATCGTTTCTGAAGATTAACATTTAAAATCTAACTACTTGATTTATTGTTTTCACATGTTGGTATTTAGAATGTCTGTTGATAATGCTAACGCACCAAAATATCGAAACACCCCTACATTTCACTTCTTTAACCAAACGTACATAGATTATCTTAGTTGACTGCACGGCAAAAAGAGAAGTCCAAAGCTGACGAAATAACTAGCGTTACATGCAAACATATTCACACATTGTTTCAAAATTAGAGAAAACAATTTTATCATCAGAAACTCAGTGATCAATTATGTGGAAATAAGCTACCGCCTCTAATGTAACAGCACTCGAAGTCAACAGATTTTGCCGTAGATATATCGATCCCGATAATTGGTTGCAATGTGTGCGCAGTATAATCCTAATATCAGTTTAGTATCGAAGTGCAGGTATGTTTGAGGGTCAGATTTACGTGTAATGCCGAAGTTCGTGCTGAGTGCTTTAACACGAAGAGCCACCAGAGCATGAGATAATACACTTCTGAAGCCAAAAAATGCCTCCTAGTTCTTTGCAGCGTTTAATCCGCAAAATATAAATTTATAAGAAAAATATATTGGTTATCTGGCAAAGCAGAATGAATGTCTTTATCTAAAATTCCAATTTATTCCATCAAAGAGTCGGTGATGTTTTATAAATGACACGAGAAAATCGTTAGCAAGCTCTCGAAACAGTTTACCAACTAACTAGCTTAACCCATGCGATTACATCGCACAAAAGGAAGAGCTGCAGAAAGGATAGAAACGTGATCCATATTCAGTATATAATTGAGGTTTTCGATTTTCCATATTCCTTCGTGTTGTTCAATACATATTCTATTACTGAAGAAATGAGGTGAGAGAGGTTTTCAAATTCTGGAACAAAACAATCACTAAATGAACTCATAATTAAACATGTTTCCTAAAATATAATTACAATGTTCTGTATTTACGATGTGTACATTTACGCTGTAGCTAACTATGCAAAATGGAATACTATTACCAACTTAAAAACATAACAACTTAATATATCACATATAATGATAATCACTGTTTTGTGGGGTCTGTTGGTGGGACATGTGTCTGACGATTGCAGGATATGGAAGTTATGTAATATTTGCATAATATTTGCATTCAAAACACTCTACAAAATTAAAAACACTATTGCACCGTCCCAATGTCTAAGCTCTCAAAGGATCTCTTGGCTCGGGTGGTGGTACATTGAGTGTACGAGTGGGTGTACGCGGACAAGAATAAGGAAGGACAGACGGCGCGGAGCTGAGTGGCCCATTGTCAGCGAACTGCTAACAGCACTCGCCAGATATTAATCAGAAGCACTACAGAAAAAGAGTAGCAGCTAGAATACTCTTCCAGACAGTGTTTGAATTCGAACCGGATACGTGGCCAGAGACGAAAATCGTTTACCGTCAGAACTAAAACTCGATTACCAACCATGCTGCAAGCTATCGCAGCAGGTAAACCACTGTCCTGGAAAAACTGATTTTAAACCAACAAATCCGATGCTAAGCTCTAGCAGCCTAAGGGACTGCGGAGGCTCATTCCCGGAATTCCGCGGTGTGGCGCGGCGTCGCGTGGTGTGGCTGTGGCGTGGATGTGGCGAGGCGTGGCGTGGCGTGGCGTGGCGACGCGAGGCGAGGCGAGGCGAGGCGAGGCGGGGCGTGGCGTGGCGTCGCGTGGCCGTGGCTGAGGCGTGGCGTGGCGTGGCGTGGCGTGGCGTGCTCGACCGCGGCAGTTAGCGCGTGCGTGCACTTTTCGATCGGCCGGGCGTGCGTGAGCGCTTTTCGGCTTCCTAAATCTACAATCGCTGTAACGGCAAACCATGCAACTCTCGGCACCGATAGGCGTGCAGGCAATATTGACCGTTTTCTTTCACATTTGGGAAGCAGATACTTCTGGAATGATTCATGCTCCCAAATGACAGTCCCCCTGGCTTCTAACGAGTTCGTTTCCCTCCATTATTTTCGCAGGGAGTTATTGAGGTGAAGGAATGAATTCGAGTAGGAGTAAGATATTGAAGGCCTAGTGCTGAGTTTCATATAATGTGACACGAAAATTCGTTTTTTTATAATGCAGTAATAATAATTACAAATTTTCCTGCCTATTAAGTTATTTTTAGAATGCGCAAACTAAGAAACAATAATCCATATGAAATTAATAAAAGAAAAACTGGCTCACTGCAAATCAAGGGCGGGCAGAAACAAGTGACGCAAGAAACATGGAATTAAGAACATAGTAGATCGCTGGGTGACTGCAGATGAAGCGAGGGAGATACAGTGGCACAATTCATCTGTCACATTTCACCTTCTACATTCAATCACATAACGCTGTCTCTTACGAACATCATGTCGGCCATTTTGCAAACGACTCTGTGTCAACATGTGCCAGAACAGTAAAGTTATAATTCCAAAAAAATGTTTGATAAATAATATCAAATTACAACTTTTCAATGAACAAATTTTATTTATGTAGGAAGTAACAGAAAGCATTACCTTTTGACTGACACTCGTACATAGGTAAATTGATTGTTTAATGATTCCGAGAACTACCAGGGTCACTTTACCCGTAAGTGTAGTGTTTTTGCTCGAGAGGTGGCGGTGATCTTTCCTCCGCTGTGTGGCGAGATCCGGCACCACCCTGCCGCCGGTTAGCGGGGTTTTCTCTCAACCAGGTATCTCCCACCAGCGGGGTACCGCCCCAGTCGGGACCAGCACTCAGCTCCTGACGGGTCTCCCGGCATGTGTGGTATTGTAGTGCATGGCAGTGTAAGTGAGTGTAAGGGGTGAGGGTAGGACAAGGAAGAGGGAGGTGAGATCGCGCGCGGTCCGTGGCCCATTTCTTAGGTTACTGCTCCGGCATTCGCCTCGTACACAGGTAAATAAACAGAAATACACACAAGTATGAATAGAGACTAAGGACCACTCGCAGCCTCGCTACTCCGTTTGACGGGGCAGCTCACCCTCCAGCAGGCTGCAGCGGCGGCGGCGGCGGCGGCGGCGGCGGAGGCGGAGGCGGCGGCGACAGCGACAGCGACGCGTCGGTGGGGCGCCCCGGGGGCCGGGCATGGCTCCGCGCCATCTGGCCGGGGGCGCCCGCCCTGCCCTGCCACCGTTGAGATCAATCGCGTCGAACGCCCCGGAGACGTCCTGACGCCTCCGCGCTACCCCACCCCCACCCTCCTCCGCTCCCCGAGGAGGGAAAGCAAGGGGCCTCGAGCGCCAAATTCATTTAGCGCTAATGAGAAAATTGGACGCGCCCCCTACCCCCAACCCACCCTCCCGCTCGCTCGCCTGTCGCGCCTACCCTGGCCAGAAGAGAAGAAGCGTTCGCCCGAAAAAAAGGAATGGCGGGCGGTGAGTCGGACCGGACGCTCCCATTTCGAACTGTCCGTCGCCCATCTTTGCCTTTTTTGCTCCCGCGGCTCGCGATCGCTCCAGGCCCTTCCCAAATTCCTACTTTCCTTCCTTACCACTCTAAATTTGTTTTCCTCTAAACTGTCCTTTCATTAATCATAATCACAAGTCGTACTCTCAATTTGGTACAGGGCCGAAGAAAAATATTATGACAAATATATCAAAGAAAATTTAATTCGGAATTACTTTTCTTCTACTTTTATACCATTGCACAAATTGCATAAAGAACTAATGTCAAAAATTTGTAAATAGACATAATTACAAGGTTTTCATGTGTAAACAATAAAAACAATAGAAAAAATGAATGAAACAATATCAAAAAGCACCTTAGTATGAAATGTTTCGTACTGTCGCTCATCCCTTGTTTGAAAAACAAAAACAAACGCTAAAGAAAATATTTAATTCTAGCTTTAAAATTAGCTTCTTACATCAGAACTCGAATTAAAAAATTGTTTTAGTTATTTAAGGTCATTTTTCAACTAATAAGGTCTTATAGTGACCACTGTATGTAACATTGGGGGGGAGGGGATTGGTAAGGGTATACGGACACACAAACATCCGTGACCTGGGCGGGATTCGAGACTGCGACCCTCCAGGCAGGAGACTGCTACGAATCGACAGCCTAAGGGACCTCTGCTATCCAGGCCGGCGGAAATCACATTTCTAGCACATAGTTGCTGCAACCACTACGTCTAAACACAATCCGTTTCGTAACAAGTATAAAACTAACCTACTACGAGAAAATAATCCATCACGTCAAACGATTCCAACTCAATCTTATCACAGGACACGCTCCGGAAACCAAGGCCAATAGGAAACGAAACTTGAGAATACTTAGTCCAGGGATTAAGTAATCAAAAACAGCGTACGTGCTAAAAAACTCCAAGCGCATTACCAAACCCTGAAAATTCACTCTGCTCTTCACACTCGCTTTCTTATACATATACTACGGAAATCACTTTTCTAGCATATTTTCTGCAACTAGTACGACTAGACCAACTCCCTTTAATATCTACGAAATTGTCCTTTTGCGAGAAAAACATTTATCATCGCAGGCGATTGCAACTCAATCTTATCAGAGCAGACGCTCCGAAAAACCAAGGCCAATAGAAAATGACACTTGAAAATACTTTGCTCAGGGTTTAATTAATCAAAAACAGAGAACGTGAAAAAAAAAAAATCTTGAAGCTTCTTTCCACACCTTAAAAATTCACTCTGCTTTTTGCACTCACTTTCTTATACACATACTACGGAAATCACTTTCCTGGCACATTTTCTGCAAATACAACGATTCGACAATAGCCTTAATACTAACTAAGAAATTGTCCTGCTGCGAGAAAACCATCGACCATCTCAAGCGATTCCAACTCAATCTCCTCACAGCACACGTTATAAAAAACCGAGGCCAGTAGGAAACGACGCATGAGAACAGTCCAGGTATTAAATAACCAAAAGCAGCGCACGTGCTAAAAAAAACTCGAAGCTCATTGCGACACCGTAAAATTTCACTCTGCTCTTCGCACTCGCTTTCTTTCTTTCTTCCCAGGGGAATCCCCGCCCTCGACGTGTCGCTCTTCTTTTTTTTTTTTTCTTCATTTTCCCTCACCAGGGATGAGCGAACGGGCGGGATGGCGGGCGGAGACCCCTTCCTCAAAGTGTTAATTCGAAGCGCGGCACACGGGCGGGCCGTCCTTAGTTAAGCCGGGCTTATTAATTCCCGGGCGGAAAAACGAGACAGAGGGCCGGCGACAGACGAGCGCGCATAGCCCGCCCGACCGTTCGTCCACAGCGACGACGCGCAGTGGGGCGAAACGTCGCACTAACCGGCCACAATGACAACGCCTATTTGTTATGGATATTATTATTGCATAATCTTTAAATAATTATAGGCGTTGTCACTGCCCATAAATATAATTAGTACATTTAAATGCCAACGACAACTCACCGCTAAACCAATATTGCAATATCTTGACAATGGACGGTTTAGATGGATATATTTGAAAATTACTCGATTAGTCAATGTTTCCTCGTAAGTGGTAATGGGTTCGTACGTAAAGCTTCATCTAAATGATTCGATCAATAAAGTCGAATTAGAAACTAGGATCAGTTTCATAGATGGCTAGTTTACCACGACAATTGTGTTGTGTATTTGCGTAGTATAAGTACTTTTTTTTTCTTTCGCATCAATATAAGACACATGTACGTATCGTAGGCTATTATTCTGTACATTGCTCTGATGCAGGTGATATAGAACCCGACACGCTGATGTCAACCAATAATTTTCTAATATTGCTTTTTTCATGAAAATGGCTTACTGTCAGGACACTGCAACGTACAGTAAGAACGACGTCAAGAAAATAGAATTTAATTATGAGAACTGTCACCTATTACATTTTTAATTGGACTCTTGTCTGTTATAACACATTAAGGAAGGTTCTTCGCAAAGCAGATCATCAAAACGTTGCTGTTCCATAACGCAACACATGAATAACAAATAATCAATCACAACGGCTTCCTCCTTGGATCCTTACTATCGCATGACGACAGCGGTGTCGTAAGCAGAAGCACACTGAATACGATAATTCAGTAGGTACGTGCAGAATAAGAATAGGAAGAGGTGGGGGGAATGCATTTTCGGTCGAAATCGAAACAGTTTCACGGCTTTTCGATATTCCCTCGAGCTCCAGGGTATCACGGACAACCATAGACTTCTCTCACGTACCCGGAAGTTGCATAGTTTCCTATCAACGTCTGCGCGCAATGGGAAATAGTTACACAAATTTCAAGTCCACTTCCAAACCCGTATGGTTAAAATCAAGAATTGGTCTATTTCATAATAATATCAAAATTGTGATGCGAAAACTTATTACTTGAGGTCTATTCAATTTATTATGCACATTTTTGTATCTGTCAACAGTGGTTAATAAAGCAGGTAAATTACGTACCTTCGCAGAAAGTTTTATAATGGGTGCAAAACCATGAGTTGAGCATTATTGGTTATGTGATTTCCGAAGCGTAGTGCTCCTAAACCTGCAGAACCCATTTTTTTTTCCGTTTCGGCTGAAGTCCGTCCATCCAATATTTAATTACCCATCTGAATTTCGGCCCAGTGTGTGACAGTACTCAGTGAAGGACAGAAGCGAGCGGGATGGGTCAGGTGTGACGGATAGACAAGACCGCTGTCCGCACTTCTCCCGTGATTGACAAGCCGAGTGCGCAGAATTTCGCTACACACCGGGGCAGCGGGAAGGGGAAGAGGTGGGTGCACGAGAAGAAATGACAAAGGAGGAGCGCACGCAATGGATCTGCGAGAGCGAGAACTCGCTTAAAGGGAACGAAATCTGTGGAACGCTTTGTCTCATCGTTCTTCACATGTAGAGTTTCAGATTCCTGGATGTGAGTGAAACATGAAGGTTGACAAATAAGAGACATCGTATGTATTACTCGTTTATGACGTGAGTGAAACATGAAGGTTAACAAATAAGAGACATCGTATGTATTACTCGTTTACGACGTGAGTGAAACATGAAGGTTGACAAATAAGAGGCATCGTATGTATTACTCGTTTATGACGTGAGTGAAACATGAAGGTTGACAAATAAGAGACATCGTATGTTTTACTCGTTTATGACGTGAGTGAAACATGAAGGTTGACAAATAAGAGACATCGTATGTATTACTAGTTTATGACGCTGGATTTGAACAGCGTCTTCTCATAAAGAACAGGATTTTCATGTCCTTTTATGTGCTCAAATGTTTCATGCCCTTGATTTATGTGGTCCGTAAGATGATGATGATCATCATCATCATCATAATAATGTTTAATTAGTTTATATTAATTATTTAAACATTTTAAAAACGCAATGAACATTTGTCTTTGCTCTAGTACCTCCTAAAATATTCCAAAATACTTCTTTCAAAGAAGTGATAAAATTCTACATTGGAAAGTATTGATCTCATAAATACATATGGGTGGAACCAATATCAAAGTAATCAACAAATCACATTCTTACTGCCAAGGGAATGTTGAAATAACAGAAGTTTTACAATTTACTGTTCACGTGAATCTCATATCTAATTTACTCAATTAAATACGACTCTCCAACCCAAACACAGGTTGTTTCGACGCCTGTACCGGAGATCCAATCGCAGCAGTTTTCCCCCCAAAAGAAACACCCGGAGACACGAGCTATTTGGCTGATCGAGAGACGCCGCATCCTAGACACAGCTGCCAACATTTCCGCCCTTCTGCAGCCTTCCTCAAGGCAATAACGTACATGAACCTGGGCCTAGAACGCGGCGACTCCCGGGCAGCCAAGTAGCACCTGACTCCGACCGCGGAAGCCTACGCTTTCACCCGGAGACAACTTCCACCCTGCTCGACCGCGACCATCGCCCATCCACAGCGTTTGCGGCCAACCGCCACCCCCTCCCCCCTCCCACTCTCGCCACGAGACGCTTTTAGCGCAGGTGAATAACGCACAAGTTGGAAAACCGCCGGACGGCGCTCGGCCGCGACCCGGACAAACGTCATTTGCGATGATGAGTTTGCCGTGATGATGCGCACCGGAGATGGACGACGCTCGAGGTCGGGAATAATTCGGTGGACTTCGTTTGGCGCGGGATAAACGCGCCGGAAACCAATCCCCGGCCAGTTGGGAGAGCGCGCTCGCGGTTCAGTCGGTTCTCCGATTAGAGGTTGACGTGGAACCCAAAACAACATACCGAAACAATTACGTCAGACACGCGAATACGAGAACATATTAATTGGCATTAACTTCACCTCATTTGCGACGGCATGACACTGGAAACACATCCTTTACCACGTTCACTAAACGAATGGCTGACGATGGACATTCTTGCCCTGAAATGCAGTTCGAAACCGAAAAGTATGCAAAAGCATAATTAGTTCAAAGAAAATCTTAGAAATTCGCGGATGAAGTCAATAGACGTCTTGCTGTTCGCGTGATATCGCGTTCTAGGACTATTTGCCAACATTTCAATATTAACGTTGGCAACGATTTACAACAACTACCAAGTTTTACGTTGGCATCTGATAAATAGGACGCGGGTCTGTAATACAGCCCAGTTTCTACTAATTGAAATCAATTCTTTGATTGAATACCGAAGCAAAAGAAAGGGAAGAATTCAAGAAGGAACATTGCATTCATACACATGTAGTTAATATTTTATGTATTCTGAAACTGTTGTATAGGCTTATGTTGTGGAATAGTCTTATTAAATAGCATTGGAAAATATCACATGAACTCTCGTCAGCACAAGAATTCTTTGGAAATTTCCAAAGCATTCCTGACAGCATTCCTGACTTCAAATCCAATTTCATAATTACAGATAACAGAAGCAACCGAACATCTCAAACCGTAAGGCAATTTAAATCACATCAGGAACAGTATTTCCTCCTCAACCCTCCGCGTCCGGCGTAACAGCCCACTGGGCCACATACGAAAGAAAGCGAGCCGCACGGCGCCTGGACGGAGCGCGAGACGGGGGACGAAAGAAATGGGACGAGATTAGGGCGCGCAGCGGGCGCCGGCGACGAGAAAGGACGAGCGCGCTACGTGCGCGGCACGCGAAAGCGCGCAGAAGTACGCAGCAGCAACGGCGGCGGCAGCGGTAAACAGCGGCGGGGCGGCAGTGTATGAGCCTGAGCGATGGGAGTTGCCGGCAGGCGAGGGTTAACATGGCGGTCGCCGCCGCCGCCGCGGCGTGGCGAGAATATCGCAGGATGAAAAGCAACGTATGACGCAATGGGGGAATGAGTGGTCACGCATCGCACACCCGTCTGAGAATAAAGACAGCTTTATTCTCAGCAGAATAAAGACTCCGTCGCTTCAAAAACGATCATTTTAAATGACCACAATGAATTGGAATATAGAGTTTCATAGAGCGAAGCGTGTGCTTTTCTTTTTAGTAACTTTTTTTTATCGTTCGCCTTGCTTATATAATCGCTTACAATGTTTTAAAGATTCACGTGGTCAGCATTACAGCATTCATTAGCGTTAATACTTTTTGGACTGAAGTTGTAGCGGTACGCGAAAAGGAACGCATGCTGCAGGCATTTCCAGACAACTGTGCGGCTTGCTGTGATTGATTGATTGATAAGTGATTCTGGTCGCTTCAACTGCTAAGATCATTAGTCCTGTTAGTGTAGTGCCTGTGTTTTCCTCGAGATGTAGCGGTGATCTTCCTCTGCTCTATGGTGAGATCCATTGGCAACGTACCGTCGGCTAACGGGGTTTCCCGCAACCAGGTGTCTCCCAGCAGCGGCGCACCGCCTTAGTCGGGACAAGCTCCAAGCTCCCAACTGGTCTCCCGACATATGTAGCAGTGTAGTGCATGTAAGTGTGTGTAAGAATGTAAAGAGGATAGGACAACGAAGGGGAAGGAGAGATCGTGCGCAATCTTTGTCCCGTTTGTTAGGGTACTGCAACGTCTTCACCTGCTGTTGACCGGAGAAACCACGGAAAACTACCGACCAGAGCAGACGGCCGCCGCAATTCTCCTCCAGACAACGACTGAATTCAATCTAGCTGACAAGCGAGTGTCAAAAACCCTGCCATCGCGGGAAGTGGAGCCCTAGGACCTCTCGTGCAGAGGTACTGCAGTGTCATCAGTTGATGCCCTGAGCCACCTCTCCCGTTGCGACTCGGTGAGGCACGGGAGTTGCTTCTTCCACACTCAGTCGCCAACGGTTCGGAATATGTTGATCAAGCCCTATGACAAAGAAGTCGCATTTCTTTTTTGCCTCAAAAATTCGATCATTGTGAATTTGCATAAGTGAATTTACATCGCGTGAAACGTACATAAGAATTTTTCGTTATTACAGTTTGCCTCTTGTACTTCCAATCTTTCCACAAATTCGTTTCATTATTTACTCTACGTTCTCGAGATTCAAATTCGCTCTCACTCACGTCAGTCGTCTCTTCTTTGAATTTCACATTTTTCGTTTATATTATCAATTCATTTTCTTTCCTTCTTTCTCGCCTACCGTTTCGTCTACTAAATTCTCCACACATTTCTTGAAGTATTCAGTCATTTAGCATTCGCCTCTAAATTATCAGAACTTCATCTTTCATCTCTCTCTACTTACTTTGCCTTGCTCCTCTTTTCTTTCTTAAACTCCTCCGACATCTTGGTTCCTCTTCTCACGCAGCCGAATGTACATCACAATGTAAGCAAGTATCGCCACGTACCCGTTGAATACACCCCCCCCTTTCCCGTTCGATCTAGTATCTCCTCCCGCCTTCCTCCTCCGCCATCCCGATCTCTACTCGCCCGAAAGCGCGCCGTTCGCCGCTCCCCTAAAACTTCGATACATTTCCAATTTACGCGGCGGCGGCGTCTTCTATTTGCGAACGGGCGCCGCGCCGCCGCCAGCGCCGCAGCGGCAAAACAGCGCCCGCAGGCACGCCAGCCGATCCCTCGACGGCGCGGGGGGCGGGGCGGACGACATGGCGGGCTTGTGGGGAGGCGGTGAGTCAGCGGGGCAGTGTTGGGGGCAAAGCGCGGTTAGAGGCGGGTGGGGTGGAAGGGGCGACGAGAGGTGAAGCGGAAGATGGTGATTTGTTGAGCGAGCGGAGTTGAGGCCGAGCAGAGTAAGGACGAGGAGCGGGGAAGACGAGTGTTTGTGGCGGGGGAGGAATAAGGCGGGGGATAGTAGGGGCGGCGGGTGTTACCGCGTCGCGGAAAAGGAGGGCCGGAGCGGACATGCGGGTGTGTGTGCGGGAGTAAGCGAGACTGATGAGCAAGCGCGGCAGAGGTGTGGTGGGGTCAGACGAGAGTGGAGAGAAGATGGTGATTTGTGAGCGAGGCAGAGTGTAGGCCGAGCAGAGCACAGGACGAGAGCGGGGAGACGATGGTTTGTGGGCGGGGCGGTGTAGGGTGAGGACAA
The DNA here is from genome assembly GCA_017312745.1 of Gryllus bimaculatus. Lineage (NCBI taxonomy): Eukaryota > Metazoa > Arthropoda > Insecta > Orthoptera > Gryllidae > Gryllus > Gryllus bimaculatus. The sequence continues at coordinate 1,984,807 of BOPP01000007.1, read as the reverse complement.
AGTTGAGAGCGAGTAGAAGCGGGACGATGGGGATAATATGTTTTAGCGGGGAGGAATAAAACGGGGCGATGTCAGGGTGGGGCGGTGTACGGTGTCGCGAAGTAGGGCGGGAGACGCGTAGGGCGGGGCGGAGTGAGAACTAGGCAGACGCGGGACGGGCGTGGGGGAAAATGGGTGAGGGCTAACGGGGCTGAATTAGGGCGGGGCCGGAATAGGGAGGAGCGGCATAGGGGGGCGGAGTAGGGCGGGCGGAGTAGGCGAGGCGAATAAGGTAGGGCGGAGCGGGACTAGGGGCGAGCGGAGTAGGCGGGGCGGAATAGGGGGGGCGGCAAATAGGGCGGCGGAATAGGGGGGTGGAGTAAATGGCGAGGCGGAGTAGAGAAAGAGTGGGTGAGTCAGGGCCGGCGCGGAGCCGGGTAAGGTGGGAAACGTAGGGCGAGGTTGAGTAGGGCAGGGGGGGAGAAGAACGGGAGGGAGCGAGGGCGAGGCGAAGTGGAGAGGCGCGCAGAGGCGCGGGCGGAGACGATGGGCGGGTATGATGGCGGGTTTTGAAGGCGTGATGAAGGGTGAGGCGGAATGGGCAGGCGCGGCAGAGGAAGGGGCAGCATAGAGGGAGGTGGGGAGCCTCGCGGGCGGGAAGAAGGGTAAGTGAGACGGAACGAGTAGGCAGAGAAGACGGGACGGGGATCGCGGGAGTGACGGCGGAGGGCGGAGGCGGGGTGGTGAGGAGCAGTGGCGGCTAGGGAGCTGGAGCCTGCAGAGGCGTGGAAGGCGACGCGGACTGGCATGGCACAAGCGACGAGTGAGTGGTGGGGTGGGAGTGAGGGAGAAAAAAGAATTCTGCGGGGAAACGAGTCGATTTGCAACCGGGGGAGGCTCGACGAGAGAGGGTGAGGTGGCGCGTTCGCGATAAAGTGAAACGTATGTACATTAAGCTACGCAATGAGAGTATTCACCCAATGGACCGAAGAGTGAAGGAGGTGCACATAAAACGATCGATTTGATCGCTAAGAAAGGAAGAACGGCATCAAGAAAACAATTTCAAGTTGAATAGAGAAAGTGGGAATGATCGGGAACCAAATGGGAGTGGATCAAGTTCTGTGAAAAAGACGCAAGAGAGTTTAACAAATAATAAATAATGTGATTAACGTGCCCAGAAAAGTCTCTTTCGCACGACAAACAGTGACTCAATATAATTTGGCATTACGTTTGAAGCTAGCTGATCCCTGCAAAACATGAATGAAGGGCAACACTCCAGTACTTATATGATGAGGGTGCGTACCCAATACAACGTTTTCTTTCGCTAAAAGCGCAGCTCCATTCTACAACGTAATTTTCTGTGGCAAACTGCGTTCTCTCACCATGCTTTAGAAGCACTGCTAAAGTCTTTCCTGGCGCACTGAGGTGCTTGATGATTGGGAACGCTTAGAATATGTGGAATTTAGAAATTCAAGAACCGCGCCGAGGATCACCTGTTCCGGGCGCTCGTCCCCGCACATACACGCAACGGTCCATAAAACAGCACCCCCCCTTACCGACGCAGAACCAATAAGCTGCGCTTAACCCCAAACGAGCGCAGTCCAAGTCATTTCTCGTGCCTTATGCGGGAAGAATACCTCGCGTTTTCGGTCACAGCCATCGGCGGCCTTTAGCCGATTGCTGGGCCGCCCCTTTCTGAGGAGCGAGCAGGTACGGAGCCAAAGGGCGCAAGCGTCGGCGCAAGGATGACAAGGCGGCCGAACCAAAACGAGGAACGCGATAACGAGCGCCAGATCGCGCCTCCACCACCACCCCGTGCCCTCGGCCGGATGGGGAAGATGGCAAGGGGCCGGCCGTTGAATTGGCCGTCCTCGGCACAGGCTTTCAAAGGCACGCACAGAACGGCGGCGGGCCGGCGGCGGGCGGGCGGCGCGGGCGGGCGGGGCGGGCGGGCGGCCGGGCGGGGGCGGGCGGGCCGGGGCGGGCGGGCTTCGCGACCGCTCGCGGAAGAAGTAGAGAGATACGGGTGCACCTACAACAGAAATGAGACAGAACGAGATGGGGCATGGAGGGGAAAGGGTCTTACAACAAAGTAATACGCATGAGGCATGGGACATTGATGTAGATGTTCTCAAAAAATCGGTATTTTAATAAGATCATCGATGTATTCAACGAGGATGTTTTGAGCACTATCTTTTTACGTGGTTGAATTTTTGTAAATAAAAAAAGTCTATCACAACAAAATTCTATAATAATTTTCAGATTAAAATAAATAATATTAAGTCTTCGTCAATAAAAAGTCAATATTATTTCTGAATAATCGAATCAGATAATCAAAGATTTGTTAATTTAATAATATTTTGTTTACTTTGTTATGTAAGTTAAACTTCAATCAAAACTTAATAACGCAGATCTCTTTGAAATTAACCACCATCCCGTGAACTTCAATAGTTACTAATCTAGCTATATTAACATAGATGGTTTTAGATGGATGTTTTAAATTTAATCATCGATGATTTGTTGGCTTTGTCGCATCCTGAGTACGCACATTTGTTTAGTACTACGAGTATCAAGGGGAAAATAATAGCTGATGTTCCAAAGTTCCTCACGATATCAACTAAACATAATAGAGTTAAGCACCACATAATTTCTTGCATTATTTGTCAATTTCAATACTATTTGAACTTACATATGCGCAATAACTAAAAAATTAAAAAGGGTTCATAAAATCAAAATGACGTTTATGTCATTAGGATAACAGATAGGCGTTTTGCATAATGCAATCAGTGTGCGAGAGAAAGTATTTTACATGAAGGAAAAATACTTATTCTCTTTTTCGATATTAGGGATCTACAACATGACTTTCAGCTCAAAAATGTATTGCATAAGTAGTACATGAGAAAGTAATCAAACTTTATTTTGTAACAAAAAGTCAATATTATTTCTGTAGTAATATGATAGAAATCGGCAGATTAAGCTTTTAAATACAATATTTTATTAAAATATTTTAGACATAATTAAATGGTTTAATTATCTTACCGCAAGTAAGAAATACGTGAATGTATTATCTCTCTTGGTAGTGGCCATTCGTCGTATATCGCTGATCGGAAAATGCCAAAAAAATTGATAATTTCAACGCGTCGGATAGAATGTTGCGGATTTCGTTAGACTATAAAGCCGAACTTACAATTGGTTCCTTTACTTAATTTCATGTTTAGTCGAGGGTAGCTAGATAAATTAGTCGAGTCATACGATGATGTCAATACTAAGAATACAAAAACGGCCTGAGATTACGGACATTTGTCGCAAATATAAGATTCTGATAAAGCGAAAACGCAATTGAAAAGTCATTAAAGATCTTAGAAAATATACTCGAACGCAACAATGCCGTAAGACAGAGGAGAAAAAAGGATTGCAGAAAAAACATGAGTACAAAAACACAATTTGTCAGAGAGTGGGGAAGGGGACGGGGAGAGCGTCGACAGAAAAGCATTCTAAGAAACTAAGAGGATAGTGCAATATTTTTAAATAAAAAAAACACACAACGCGAAGAAATTAGAGATATCACGTACCACGCTTTATCCAGTAGAGTATTATTCATTTCGGCTGCTCAATTTCAGCAGCTTAGGACTGGAAAAAGACCATTAACGTTCGATTTCAATAGAATACGAGTATGACATGAATTTGAATGCAAGAGAAAAAGTCTTCAATATTGGGAAATCGTCAGCAGATATCGGCAGCTTCTTAAAAAGTCTCCCTTAACAAGAAGAGGAAAAGATGGAAATTATGTTTGGAATGAAAAGGCAAATCGCTACCGAAAAATACTGACATACAAAGAAATGTTTACTGAAAAGAAATAAGACAGGCGGTAGAAATAGAGACTTACGAAAGCAACAGAAGAAAGAAGATGATATAATCTTTTCTGAACGTGACACGAAGGAAATCAACATCAAGCCGCAAAGCAAAATATGCAATGATTGACTACTAAAGGAACACAGCCAAACGTATTCTCTATCGTTTTGTCTGATGTACTTTGGGCCTCGCTCTTCAAGCCTAACATGGAGAACGGGTAACATACATAACTATAATTAAAATCTATAAAAGTTTATCCCCATCTAAAGACGTCGCTTTGAAATACATGACGAAGGGGTTGTGGTTCTGTGTGAAACGTTAACGAAGATGTAGGTACAGGAGTTCAAAAAAATACAAATGAAGGAAAGGGGAAAGCAAATGAAGAAAAGGTTGCATTGACCACATGAGAGAAATAAAAGCATCTGCAACTGCGCGATACGCAATGTGACAGATGTGAGAAAGACAGACGACTGGCGAATTGAAGAATAACGACCGAGAGAAGCAGCCGCGAGATTCTCCTTAGAAATCGCTCCGAGAGCCGAGCAGTCACCACCGAGAATGCCGGCGCAGTCTTATTTAAGAGAAAGCGCCCCCCCCTCCGCTCCTTTCTCTGCCCTTCTCCTTCCCGAGCTCCGGCAGCACCACCCCACCTCAAGAGACCGCGTTTCCCGTTCCGCCCGTTCAGCACCACCCGGCCCCGCTGCGCCCGCTCCGCTCTACTCCGCCCCGCCCGCCCCGCGCGCACTGCTCGCCTCGCCTAGCTTGGTCCGACCGCCCCGCCCCGCTGCGTCCTCCGCTCGTCCGCTCGCTCCGCCTCGCTCCGCTCGTTCGCCTCGCTTCGCCTCGCTTCGCTCTCGCTCGCTCGCTCGCGCCTCGCTCCGCCTTGCCCGCTCGCTCCGCCTCGCTCCGCTCTCGCTCGCTCGCTTCCGCTCGTCCGCCTCGCTCTCGCCTCGCTCCGCCTCGCTCCGCCTCGCTCCGCCTCGCTCCGCCTCGCTCCGCCTCGCTCCGCCCCGCCCGGCTCTGCTCACCCGCTCCGCGTCGGTTCGCTGCCCTCCGCCTCGTCCGCTCCGCCAGCGCCACCCCGGCTGCCAGCCCAGTCTCCACTCTTTCCAGTAATTGCACCACTTCCGAAATACCCCGCAGCGTCACATCGCCGCCTCGCGGCCTCTCGCCCTTCACCGTGACGGCGTCATCGACAACTTCTTCTTCTTTCTCCTTCTCCTTGCTCCCCTGGCAGGCACGCAAACGCCTGCGAGGAGACTTCCGCCGAGTCAGCGCTTTTCCAATCGCATTCCAGCGGCAAGATCTCCTCTCCACCTATTCCTCCGCAATGAGAGAGAAAATCAGAGCAATGCCAGACTCTCTTACCTCATATCTTCCCGCGAAACCAAACTTTATAAAGAGAGAGGAGAGAGATGGAGAGAGAGAGAGATGGAGAGAGAGATATGGAGAGAGAGAGATGGAGAGATGGAGAGAGAGAGAGAGAGAGAGAGAGAGAGAGAGAGAGAGAGAGAGAGAGAGAGAGAGGAGACACAAACACATACATCAACACATATGAAGAAAGTTTATGTTGTAAACAATTTACTTTAAGAAAACTTGTTTGGTAAATAATTTACTTTAAGAAAATGAAAAGCATTTCATAGATAAGTTTTGACCACAAAGCAATCATTTTTACGACTAATATATTTCAATGAACAACACGGCGTAAATGCGAAAATGATTGAAAATGATTTGTTGTAAGGATTTCCGACCGTTTTTGTACGCCGTTCTAAGAGCAAAATTTACACGGAACTTACGTAGAAATATATAAAACATCGTTTTTATTTGCACAACGTACTTTCAAGTTTATATTTCAGAAAAGAAAAACATATGATTACTCGTTAGAGATTCTTCAATTCAAAACGAATTCTACTGGAATTCAAAGGTTTCTAGAGACTTTCACAAAGGAATATAACAATTTCTTTTACACACATCTGCCATTATATGAAAATTACAATAGTCAAATGAATTAGTTGGAATTAAATAATCAGTAATACAATGATGGTGCGCATTAGCATTAGATTTCTTCACAAAATACCTAATCGAAGACATACCGCACGAAACACTTAATACAGGTCGCCCATTTACATCACGTAACCGTAACATTTAACACTAAAATAATGTTTCAAAAAAGCACGAACAAGCATTCATTACGAGCTAGTGGTGTATGTGAGTTCAACAATAACGTTAAAAATATTCCTCAAACAAAACATCATTCCTCTACAAGTTCTCTAAAGTTTGTTATGTTTAAGTGGGCCAGTCGAAGAAAGCAAAGCAACCTGCGAGCAGAGGGACCGAAGCTCTCAGTACAAAAACAAACAAACAAGTAAAGAAATGAACGACCAATGGTCGCAGGGAATTCGATTTAATTACCCGAAACTGCGAAGAAGCCGACGAAACGTTTGTTTAACCAATCTCGCTACGTAGCCTTCCCTTCGCAATCATCCTTCGCCCTGATTGTTCGGCCGGGTAAACCCGGCCTAATCTCCAATTAAATTAAACTCTCCCCCTCTCAGCGGACTATTCAATTCGTATTTGAACACGATGTGGCGCGTCGTCGGCATTGCTGCCTGCCTACGCCGCCACCGCTGCTGCAGCTCTCTCGACCCCTTCCACAGCGCTCGGCCTATGCAACCCGCCGAGCACTGGAGTACAACGCAAAAACCCTTCACGACGCGACGCGTCGGGGCAGGCTGCTGTTCAAAAGGCTGGCATACACGTCACGAGTGAGTCTAGTATTGCATTTGGTTTGATTTGATTTGATTTATTGATTGATTCCTGGCGCGCAAACTGCTCAGGTCAATAATCCCGTAGGATTAGTGCATGTTTTCTTCGCGTGAGGTGGCGGTGATCTTCCCCTGCTAGATGGCGATATCCGATGGCGACTTACCGTCCGCAAGCGACGTTTTCCTTAGCCAGGTATCACCACCAAGAAGGGCAAGTCCCGCGATAAGATCTAACCTCACGACTGAAGCCTTCGCCATGGTTGGCGGTGTAGTGCACATAAATGTGTGTAAGAGGTGAGGATAGGGCAACGAAGAGGAGGGAAGATCGTGCGCGATCCGTGGACCGATTTGTGAGGATACTGCTCAGACATTCGCCTGGTACAGATACGGAAAACTACCGATCAAAGCAGCCGGCCGCTAGAACTTTCTCCCACACATCAACAGAACTAGACCTAGCTATTGTTCTGACTTCTACCGTCAGAACTACAATGCTAGGACCTCTCGGTCCGAAACTGCATTGGCATAAATTGATGCTATGAGCCGCCTCTCCCGGTCCTAGTTTTGCGAGCAAAATACTGAAATTACGAAATATTGAATAATACAAAATGTCTAATTTACGAAAAACCAATCTGATTGCATATTCAATTTTTAACGAACGCGATCTTCAATAATGGAACAAATTAAATGTGCTTCGATTTACACTGTCCATACATTTATTCAGACCATCAGATCCGAGATCGCGGCTACACTAGAATCCGCTTACTGTTAGCATTACGTAATTGACACACTTTAGTGGAATAAATTTGATGAGCATACGTTTATTAGATTCGATTGATTAACACTAAATGTTGACATAATCCTGTGGTAGTATCATATCTGATACAGATAATTATCATCAAAGCATAAACCATAGGTACTTAATAGTAATATTGGATACAATTGTTAATATGTAACTCAGAAATTGTTAGCAGTCGCAATAAATATGCTTCACAGTAATTTCACATTTCATTACGCTGACCAGCACACCATCACTCTGCACAACACAACACCAATTTAACACATTTTAACATATAACAACACTAACAACACCAATTCAATTCCATTTAGTTCCTAACTAAATTCTAAAATTACGGTCGCTTTGAAAGTCTTTGAAAGTAGTTATACGTCAACTCTTGCAATCTCTAATTGCTCTGTTACTAATATAAATAAGAATTTCCTTTTTTTGTACTGTTCCCTAGTTCGAATTTTATGACTGTGTCACCTCTGAGAAATATGTATTTTTTATACGAAGGTGGATTTCTCTGTAAAAGACGGTTGATCTACGTGCGATTTATGAAAAGCACGAAGCTTCCCCATGCTTTTGTTTCCATCCAATCTTCAAATTTTATATAAATAATACTTTTTGATTCGCTTATCCCGCTGTTCAATCAGTAAACACAAGCCTAAAAAACGTGGACAGAACATTCGATGGCCGTTCATGAGAATGAAAAGTGAAGCGAGAAAAAACTAAGCATTTTCTAATTTCTTTGCATTTCCTAAATTCCTGCATCAAAGAAAGAGAAACAAGTGAATGCAATATTTGAATTTACTATCCATACAGCATTTTTATTTTAAAGAGAACGGTACAAGTATTTGCATATTCCTAAAAATTATGTTACGTACGGAAAAATGCTAACTAATTTTAGAAATATGCGCATGCGACATAAAGTAAGGCAAAAACTAATCTGAAAATATTTAAAATAAACGTTTGAAAACCCACAAAAATAAAAAGCAGAGGATATTCGCTGAAGCAACGGCGAGATGACTTGAATCCTAATACGTATGCGAGCGGCTTCACAGCTCAGCCGCCACACAAACAAGAAGCGCTCTCGACGGGGTGTTGTCGAGCGGAAAGACATAGTCGTCAGATGGGAACGAAGTCTAGATGGGCACGCTTAGGGACAGGACGAAAAGAAGGAAAAGAAGCGATGGAATGAAGAGAATAAAGGTGAAGATGGGAAAATAAAGAGGAAGAGCAAGAAACAAAAATGACCAGCAGAGTGGAAAAGAAAGCGCAGAAGGGGGTGTGGAAAAAGGGAGGAAAGAGCGAAGTTGAGAAAAGAAGAAACAACAAAATAATGTTGGGCTAGAAGTAAAGAAAGTGGGCAAGGATCAGGGTGGGGGCGGAGAAGACTGGAAGCAACAGAAAGAACACGAACAAAAAACAAGACGCTGAAAGAAGAGGTATAGTTAGTGGATAAAAAAGTGGGGAAAAAAGAGAAATATGAATATATTCGAAAAAGCAGCAGCCGAAGATGTATAAGAAGGATACGACGAAAATAATTCGAAGAGAGCGAGGGAATGAAAAAGAGGAAAACGGTTGAAATGATGGAGGAAGCGAGTATGAAAGAATATGGAAGTTAAATCATGGAGAAGCATGAGAAGGTCAAACAGGAGAAGCAGAAAAGAAAGACAGGACGAAGGATGAGAAACGAAAGACCGGTGGAACACCTGGTACCGTTCAAGATGAGGACGACGATAAGTGGACACAGAGGCGCCAAAGGGGGGCGGAGGGTAGCCTTGTGCACAGAGTCAGCAAGAGGCTTTCCACGTCACGCCGCCGCAAGGAGCTCGACGACCAACTCTAGGAGGGGGGCGCCGCCAAGGACAGCCGGTTCGGTTGGACGATCACGAGCGTGAGGAGGAAGAAGGAATCAGAGCTGGGGTGAGAGAGGGGAGGCGCTGGAGACGTCTCGCTAACTACTCCGACATGTATCTGTCACATATACTGATGTTATCTGTTCCTAAACAAATTTCGTATATTGATGAATTGATCGATTAATTTGTATTTCATTACTTCTTTAAAGTCATTTTAGCCATTTTCACATAGAGTTTTGTCAGAACTTGGCTCTATCTTCCATACATCAACAGACCTTTTCATTATTTCTTCTCCAAGACATATTTTAGGACATACGTGATATCTGGCGTACACTTCCTTTCGTAAGACTGTTTACGTGTCCCCGTATGTCATGGAAATAGCGCCAACACTCTGGCGCCCAGCGTGGGGCTGGACGGAAATATGAGTACGATACGTAGAAACGTGTAAGACAAAAGGAGTTAGACGCAAATGGTGAAGTCAGAAAGGCCTCGATGTTTTGAGAAGGTAGGAAAGAGAACAGAGCTGGTAAAGTTCAGAAGAGTAACAACAGAACATCCTCGACGACAGAGTTGAGCAATCAAGATACGGATGGAGAGACAGAGAGAGACCCACCAGGAACGACCGCAGGGGTGACGGGTGCAGGGAGAGGTCTGCAAAGACGATTGCGGGCAGCCCGAGGAGAGATTCTGAGAAGTTTGAGTTGTATGGACAGCATTAGACGCCAGGCCTCTAAGTCGACGGGAGAGGAGGAAACAGCCACTATCTTGAACGAGGATGG
>BOPP01000007.1:1950145-1974772 GCA_017312745.1 Gryllus bimaculatus | reverse complement strand
GGGGTTAACCACAGACCGAACCGTGATCCCAGCCGATGGAAAGCGAACGCACTTAGAGAACTCAGAAGTTTGAACGAATCGTAGAAGAATAGACACACGCCACTTCAACACTCAAATCGGTCGGATAATATCAATTTTCCCCAAAATTCTGTTTGATTTAGTGATTAGTACTGTTCACAGGTGGACAGACCGACATTTGAGTAAAAAAACAACAAATTTCCGAAATTAAGAATCCACAAGGCAAGGATTCCCACTATACTACATATACAACAAAATTATTTGTAACGTACACTACAAATAATATCCCGTTTTTCCGTTTCAGAGAACCAAACGACACGTTTTTCTGCCGCAAAATCGGCACTTTCCCGGCAGCGTCCATATAGATTTTACTAGCTGCTTCGTAGAAAACGAGGAAGCAAATACACTCTCCACGGGAGGCGGTGAGCAGGGCGGCGACCGCAGCGCGGGCAGGGGCGGCGCGCAGTGTCGCTGTCGCGGTAGCGGCTTCCGCGGCCGCCGGGGGCGTGGCGTGNNNNGGGGGAGGGTGTGGCGGGGCGCAGGTGGCGCCTCAGGTGGGCGATCGATCATCGGGCGGTATGCCGCCGCCCAGGCTTTCGTCCCCGCCCCCGGGCGGCAACCGCGCGAAGGTGCATCGCGTCGCGGGCCGAGACCTACGACCTGACGGCTGGAGGCGCCATCGTCTGCTATAAGCGGGCGCGACCTCTGATCACACGCAGATACACATTAGTTTGGATTTCCAGGCGCGTCGTTTGCTATGATCCTTCGTCGTGTAAATGTAGTGAAGGGCATCTGCTGCCAGGGAACGGGATTTTTACTCCACTGAAACGTGAGAACCGGTGTCGACTTAATCGTCGGGTTTACGGAGGTTAACTCCTCCAGGTATCTCTGCTAATATGGCACAGATCAAGTCGGGACAAGTTTGGTCGGGGCAACCTGCCGATATTTGGCTAACGACAGTATTTCTACCATTAGTGTACAATACAACATATAATTATTTAAAAACAATACTATGCATGTCGTTTATACAACGTATAATACTATTTACAGACTTGATTTCTCACAGCTAACATCAGCTCTGTTCATTCAAATTAGTCAGATTTCTGAGAACGCGTGCTTACAGTAAGTGACAACATGAAACACCAGATGATTTTATCTACGAAAGACGTTCAGTGCCACTGACATACCTTCGTTCATTCACTTTATGATTATCAGATATCCGATTTACAAAACAATACTAAATCCCGTTTACTGAATCGTACCACACGAATAACTGGATTTACTATAAGATCAATTGCTTGATTTCCTATACGGTTACTTAACACGTTTAGTACATTGTACTACAACATTTCGCTCAGTACGGGGATACACACACACGTGCAGAACCTCCATCCAAAACTCACCGCCATCACCAAACTCACCGCTCACAGCACCGCTGACGCGGCGGCCGCCAACTTACCTGCAACAGAGAGAGAACAGCAGCGTTACAACACGCGTGGGCAAAGCGCCAAAAGGGTTGGAGGGCGGGGGGGAGGGCGAAGGAGAGCCAGTAAATACCTGGGAGGTCGCCTCGGGGTACAGGGGAAGAGGAGGCGTTGTTTAACTAACGTGAACTAAGGTGCGAAGCTTACACGCCGCTGCGGTTTGCTCACGAGGTTAACGCACGGGTTGACCCGCAAGCGTGACTCACGGCGCTCGGTGCGGGAATAAGTCCAACTGCGAAACTGCACAACGTCCGTCATGAAGAAAGGGTTATATGGTAATTTCCTAACAAGACCTCAATTAAGCGCAATTATCAGAATGATGAAGCATCGTTTTTGGCGAAAAGGAAAGCCAGACTCTTCAAAATAAGCTGGCGAGCGAGATAAACAACTTACAGTAACAAAATATGGTATTTTGCTGCGCGAGTTTGGTGGCTAGCCTCCTGCTGAAAGTATATTCATCCGTACTTTATGTTCAACCGCAATAGATAAATGGACATAATTGCATCTCCATCCATACACTATCACATTAGTTGAATATCATTGGCACTCTTTTCACTCGTAATTAAATTCATATTGTAAACATCCAAAACATCGGTTTGTCATCTCATACGAAACAAGCAAATTGTTCATATTGCCTAAAGATAGTGTCAGCGGTCAGGAGACAGTACAGTTCTTTTGCATGTTCAATCACAATAAAAACAAGCCAGCATCATGACTCAGAAGATCGTGCTATGCATTTACAAATTTGAAATACTCGTTTCACGAGTGTGATATTAGATTCCAAGCATAAAACAAATCCATCGCAACTACCTAAATAGCACGACGTATTTTCATTACTATCTAAATAATCCCTCCACAGCACTAACTTCGACACTAGAATTTCAAATCCACCTCCAACAGCACAAAATGCATGCAATCCAGTTGTCGGAAATGCATGGAAACTAGGAGATTCATTTGCACCGGAGCTTACCATTGCATTACGTAAACAGTCGCGTTTAGCATGGAAATGCACGCTGTCCTCTTTACAACATCGGATGCAAGGCCGAATGACGTTCTCACAAGACACAATGCGTCGGGGGAGCTTGACCTGTTTCCGCGCGAGAGACATCCGGCGGAAACAGACACGCGCAGCACGTGACGAAAAACAATGGCGTTGTAAAATAGCGCTCTAATGCTCTGGCGCCTGCCACAGCCGCGGACCAATCGTTCCTTGCTCGGATCACAACAGACGTTTGAAAATTACCAATACGATAATCTACAAAGGAAATTTTGCATTGCAAAGGAAATACTCTATAATATTACAAATTTCATATACCGAGCGTATGCCGTATACTTGATATTAGTTTTATAACGTAAAGTGGGAATTATTCAAGAAATTTAATTAATAAGATCGCATTGAAATACCGTGCATAACAGTAGTTAAAAAGGCTAGTGGTACAGAGTAATTAATTAATATACATCAAGTTTATAGAGCGCCATTAATAAATTCGTAAGTCTACTTTTATTAAATAACAAACCACTGCATTATATTGTAATATTAGTATAAATTAACCATTTGGGTGATTTTCATTTCACTTTCTAAGTTAAATCTTGTTTGATTAATAAAGATTTTTAAATATTGTTTGATTATTAAAGATTGTTTTGATTTATTTCTTCTCTCAAAATGTAAACCACAATGTGCAAAATGGTGTTTTTAAAGCAAGGTAATTATGTGCTGCGATATAATTAATGCATATGAATCTGATAAGATATCTTCAAATAAATATGCGATAAAATAAAGTGACAATTCCCACAGTAATACATTTTTACAACGAAACATGCAATATGTAAGAAGTATATCGTAGAAAGAAAACTTTTGTACAGTTGTTTGATTATTTTGTTAAGTAAATATTAACTTCTTACAACAAAAATGACTCATTACATTATCCATCCATTCGAAGCGTTTTCTTCGACTGACGGTGCCGTGAATTGTCAATTCTAAACCGAACAACACGACCTCGTGCAAAACAAGTATTAATAAAAATGAATCATCTTTCCAAACCATACTCACCACATTTTTCTAACCCACTGTCAACACTCGTAAGAATATAAGGAACACCTCTGTACTAAGCCCAGGACGACAAACATCCAAACGAACGACGGCACTTTGCTCTCGTCGTTACGCAGCCTTAACGAACGAATCCCGCGACTCGTTCCCGCAGCGGCGGAACCGCCGATGTAAAACGGTGTTTGTTCCCGCCCCGACACTTCACGGCGGAGGAGTCCTGGAAGCTCCTGCCGTGCCCAATGGGGGGACGAGTCAGCGCCAGGAGTGCCACAAGGGCCAGAAGCACGGCGCCAGGGTGGGAGGGAGGGGTCGACTCTTTCGCCCGCCGCAGAAAAAGAGCAGGAGAGAAATCGGAGCAACAGAGCCGCCAACGGGACCTTAAAACAAAGCTACGAGACCATACACCCGGTAACGTGCCGGTTTATTCGGCCGAACACGCCAACGAATGCGTAAGATGCCGAATGAACGCTCGAGCGCGAAGGGACGAATGATTGTGCCGAGCGGTCGAGAACGCACTAGTTCCTAGTGTGGATTTAGAGTGGACCTAGGTTCGGCCAAAGAAACTTCGGGAGCAAACGGCCCACTGATTCTGCCGAACTGTAGTGAAGACCTAGGTTCGCTTACAAAGCATTAAGAGTAAATACTTGATGGGCAGAAAAAAAGATCAAAACCGCACGACTGACTCATTCTGCCGAAAGGTACCGGCCACCTACATCCTTACCTCCCGTAGGAAGCATTGAGAGTGAATCTATGCTCGACAAAAAGCTTCGATATCAAATGTGCGATTCATTTGCCGAACGGCAGAGGTCCTACTAAAACGGACTCCCATCTGTAAATATTATGAATTGGCGACATGAAATGAAAAACACAACAGAGAGTGTTGTGTTTATTTGAGAGAGATTTGATACGACATGAGAGATGTTTGTGACTTACATCAGCAACACTTTTCATCCATTCTTTGTAAAATTTCCGAATGATGTATATCACCGGTTATTTCGATCATAACCTCGCACAAAGGATTTGTACCGTTCCGTTTCTTTCATTGAAATCATTCAAATTCACCTGATACCGTCTTGCCGAACTGGAAGTTTTGGACCAGAATACGTCGAACTTAGTGCGACCAGACTTGCGCTCTAAAGGGTGTGTAAACTAATCAGTCATAAAAGGCCGAGTGCTTTCCGACGCGAATTTGCCCACCAGATCGTTCAAGAAAAACACCAACAAAACATTTACATTCGTTTTATTATTTACAAACATTCCAAGAAATAAGTAATATTTGTAAGGGCTTAGTTACAGCGTTTTGACAGGGAAATCCCCAAGCCACACATTTTACTCCACTCACGCAGCAGTAATTCAAACAAGCAGCACCTCCGTAAGCTGGGGAAGACCTAGAGAACACTCAACGTTTCTCTCTCCGTTGCATTGCAGAAACACCCGTCGTTGCAGTTGTCGTCGCCTCCCCGGGCACAGCTATTAACACCACCCCACCCCTACAACAGTCACCGCCACCGCCGTTTCCCTCACCATTCCCACCGTGCCCGTCGCCACAACAAGCTGCATCGCCGCCCTCACAACAACAGCCAACGACATTGTTGAGAAGCCCCCGCTGCCGTCGCCCAACTCCCTTGCCACTGACTCCGCCGCCATCAGAAATGCCTTTCCCATCACCTATGCTACTAGCACAGGCGGCGCTATCGCCAGCGCCGTCACCACTAACTTTTCACCCGGAGCCATCCCCACCCCCAATTAACCACTAATGTCATCCCAATCATCATCATCATCATCATCATCATCATCATTCTCTATCATCATCATCATCATCGCCGCGGGACTCACAATTACCACAAACAGCATCAAGTTTATCGCCACGGTCACCGCCGTCACCACTATTTTTTCATCCGTAGCCATTTCCGCCTAATCATCACTAATTCCATCCCATTCATCACACGCCGCCTCCACTACCAAAACTGCTACTACCACCATGAAATTCATCCTCGCGATCGCTGCCATTGCCACTGCCGTAACCACAACCACTGCGGTAACCACTATCCCGACCGCCACTACCACCATTTCGACTACCACACCAACCACCAGCATCACCACCCCCACAGTCGCCTCTGAAGCCATCACAACACCCACCGCCGCCACCGCGCGAATCTGGCCGCCGCGCCGGCAGGAAAGACAAACAGCGACGAGAGGGGCGTAATCCGGTAATAACACACAGGCGTTTCCGGGCGCCCACACCCCGCGAGCGCGCGCGTTCCGCCGCCGACAGGCATTTAGCGCAAATTCGCCCGCAAAGGCGCCCGCCCAGCTCGCCGCTCCGGAACACGCGGCGGCCGTTGCGGGCAAAGGCGCATTACGAAGTATTACCCCCCGACAAGGTTTGCGAATGCAGAAAGAACCGCTGGCTCGCGCGGAAATGAAATATCTAATCTGCCTACGTCAAATGATAATACCCGCTTTATGCGCGTGTTTACGCGGCACGTTTCGCGCCCTCTTTCAGAAAAGGAATCCGGGATTAACGCGGTTTGTGTCGTGCGGCTGGCTGAGGGTGGCGAATAAACTCTTCGAGAGATGGCGATGGTATTTTTTTCGTGAGCTCAGGTTATGGTTAGATAGCATTTCAGCGAGTAAAACGATGTCAGATAGTGCCATTTCTAGACGTTCTGTCTACAGATACCATACATTCAGATTGGAAATAGAAAATAAAGAACACTATGAAATATACACAAATGCTGTTTCGAACAAGAATATATTATACAAATTTTATATTTCTAACTATATCCATCCAATTTTATATTTCAAACTTTTGCCATTTTACACCTTCTTTGATCCAGGCTCTTTTCTATCATTTTGCTTATTCTCTAAAATTATTACCGCTTTTAATCTTATCCGTCAGACGTATAAAGCAATTATGGGGAAAAAAATATTTCAACAAAGCTGAATCGGAACGTGTTCGAAGTTACGCGCTCGCAAACAAAATTTCGTTCCCGTGCGATTAAAAAAGTTGGCCTCGCACATCGTATCGTAGCTCGCCTAGTTGTTACAAATCCAATACGTCAAGGGACATTTTTCATACACCATTAAATACAATTTAAAAACACGTGTAGATAAAAATATTGAAATATTGCGTACAAATCCTTCTTTGAAATATTATTATGTTCATTTCATTTGGCGTTCAGTAGCGCAGAAAAAAACCTTTGTAATGTTACTAAGCAGCACATCTACCCAACAGAAAAAAACAACAGAACTCTCTTAGACGTGTTCCCTGAGCGTCGTTTCGCTGTAACTCCCTTTTTAATGAATTAACACGTGGAGCGAAAAACGGACTCCGTAAATCCACACTCCACAATGCCAACAAAAGAAGTACGCGCCATGAATCTTTCTCAAAGAACACATAACAAAGGATAAAGCAACCAGAGCGAAAGATAAAAGGAAAAAAAAATCACATACGCAGTAGCAAGAAAAGAGAAAGAAGGGTATACGTTAAGCAAAAGAAACGCGCACAATTTTTAACGGTCCAGTCCTTTCTCTACATTGCTATTAAACAACAGAAGTCGATTTGGGTCGTTGGGATTTCGGGGATGAAGTTTTGCTGACTCATGGGTACGTCGGCTGGATTTACTCGCCAATTGACATTCTCCATTTTCTGGCTGGACTGAATCACCTCACAGCCGTATTACCGAGAGTATGAAAGAGGCTTTTTGTGGTCGATTGAACCATATACGTGGCATATTCCTTTCACGGCATAACAAGCAAATACATCGGAACAGCCAATGCTTGCGGTGACTGGGTTACATTGCATTGCACATGAATGGCAGCAGAAAGCCATCATTCCAGTAGCTTTATTCAATATTCGTTGAATGTGTTTTAACTGCGGTATTTAAGGGAATGCTTCAATGTGACGCAAAAATCTGGACATCGACATAAACAACAAACAATACCTTTACTAAAAATCCAAGCAGGCAATGAGATACAAGATACGGGATGCTACAAATACACAGCAATTGAAGCTAGTTCAATAGTTCGCTAAAGTTCGTTAAATACGAAGTATAAGAAAATGAATATTCGAAAGTAAACAATATATCTCGAATCATCGCGCAGTACAAAACATGTACAAAAAGAACTCATGTCACACCCAAATACTCAAACAAAAGTTATATAAGATTTTCAGAATTTAGAGGCATTCTAATATACAGACCATTGTTATAAAAAATTATTTAAACTTCGCGAAGTTGAGAGAAACTTCGCGAAATTTGGAGAAAATTGTTATTATTCACTCTATTCGTAAATTCGTAGGATTCTACATATTGAACAAGTAAAACCTAACATATGATATGCCGGAAATGTTCTGTTAAAACCTAACATATCATAGGCTCTGAAGTTGGACAAAATCTCTAAAATTAGTTTGCATCAAACCCTCCGAGAACGCAGGGGATTCAGAGCCCATTTTATTCTAAATGTTTTCCTGGGGTGCATTTTGTTACAATTTTTTTAAAAAAATTAACTTCTACATAGTTCAATATTACTTCTATACAGCATCCATTAAAGACACCTTCTTGAAAATACTCATTGTTACTGTACAGACCTAATTTCTTAATTCTTGGAATTCACCAAATGTTTTAATTAATATTAATGATAATCCTTTAAATACATTCTATAAAAGCGGCAAGTTAAGATATAGCAAACGCTACTAGCATTAATCTTTATGATGTGTAGCACAACCGTACCTTTCAATATATCACTTGAATGTGCCGCATTCAGGTTCATTTCTGTGCACCACCGTAGTCGCAAAATGCAGCATTAGGGTTGTAAAACATCTAAGCTGCGACTTTAAAAATGCAAAAGAATTACTGGGAATATAAAATGTGTCCGTTATAAACGAAAGCGCATTTTTATTGGACATTTCAAAACCGATGCAGCAAAAAAGTTACAGAAGAGGCAAGATGAACGGTTTTCCGATACACAACAGAGAACGTCGCCAGAATATTCACAATAGTCGCGGCCTCAGATGACGTAACGCTAATATAACTTACGTAATGACGATTAATGATCCAGTCAACCTATATATGCGAACGTTTCCATAACTTAAAAAAAATGTTTAAAGGACAAAGTAATGAAAAGAGCGCGAGGTAACATATCAGGCTCCACAGTAGACGCTTTCCGAGGAATTTTTGTTTATCTACATATAAATCAGCGGGAAATTTAACATTGTAAAATGTTGGTAATGTAAATCAGCTAAGTTAAATTTCGGTTTGTACTACAGAACCATGTATGCATTTCCATTAAACGTACATAACGCCATTTTCAACAATTTCAAACTATTTGAAGTAGTCGATATTACTTTCGATAAAAAATATTTTTGTTCATTTACATACGACCACAAATAATTACAACAAAATTTAATTTACAACAAAATAATTAATTTTTTTTACAAAGAGTAGGATGGATGGCTACAACAGTCGCCACTATAACCACGCGCTCCCGCTGACGTTTCGAACCTTTTGGAAATACGTTGGTATGTTCGCGCTCCTCTTAAAGTAGGTCTTTTTTCTATTGTGAACTCGACATTTTGTTACCAATAGATTCTATTACAGCCAAGAAACGTGAAATGGGCTAGACACTGCATTAATTGAACCATTTTCGCTTCCAGAGCGCTTATCGCACTCACAATGCTCACCAACACACTTTTATACAAGCATTTTGTTTGCTTTTAGGACATTTTAAAAACATTATAAGAGCTTATTCCTGCCAGCCATTTAAATTATGAAGTCTGGTGAATCATAAACGATTCTAGAAACAATCGAACAATGCCATCTAGCAAACGTGTAGCCGTCATGAGACCATAAAACTTATTTGGCTAAAATAGAGCAGATACTACTTCGAGTCGTAGGCTTCCGCGGCCAGAGTCATGTGGGTGATCTGGGCTGTCCGGGTGACGCCGCGTCGAAGCGGGGAGGAATTTTACATATTTACCAAGACATTCGGCAACTCAAGCCTTCGACGCGGCGTCACCCGCACAGCCCAGATCACCTGCAGATACTACTACGTTCATTTTACTATATATTTTGATTATATATTTCAAGAATTCAGGAGGGAGACAGCTAGCGATTCCTCTTCATCAGCCTATTCCTCGTCTTCCAGTGAAGTAGTGAGTAAACAACACACTCGCCTGACTGGACGGCCTACCAACGGTTAACGAAACAGAGGAAATTCTCTTTAAAAGTTACTTTAACCTTTCGCATCTATTTCTCTATTACTTACGTGGATTCTCTTCGGAGCGAGGTTCGACCCCACACATTTTACACAAACATTTATGAATATTTCATGCACGGATATCATTTAGAACTCTTCATAGTGAAAATGATGAAATGTATTTGTTTTATTTACTACATCACACTAAATGACAAAGAACAATATTATTACCAGAAAAACATTCTAGCATATTCTCATAACTAGGGAGTGGATTTTGACGACCTCAAACATTGTCAAAAATGATCAATAAAATGTTCTTAATTTTTTTTTCGAAATGTCCTAAAAGCAAACAAATGTGTCGTAATTTTTTTTATCAAAACCAGTTCAGATGAACGACTCAAGCTGTCGGAGATGTTACTCATGTAATTGAGAGTGCATTCCCAGTGTGGGAGCGCTCGTAAAGTTAGGAGTCGAGCCACTACTCCGCAGTCGACGCCTCGGAGTGTTTCGCGGAGAGAGCGCTAGCGTTGGAATGCCGTGGACCTGAATACATCAGGATCCCGCCCGCTGCCTCGACGGCGAGTGCTCGTGAAAAATCGCCCATTTTCCTTCGGAATCTTCTTGGGGTGCAAACTGCCCGAGATGCCTTAACGCCCGTGGCCGACGTTTCCATTGCGATACGGTCGCGGCAGTAGTCGTGAATGAGCAGCCGTTTATCAAAATTTTCTTGTTATGAATAGATGGCCGACCCGAATGGCCCAGGTGGTTCAACGCTTCGATCTGAAGGGTCCCGGGTTTGAGTCCCGCCTTGGGCATTGTTGCTTCTCATGTATGTGTTGTCGCGGAAGGCCTCGCGTCCTGCTGACCCCAGATGAGAGGAGCCCGCAAGTGTGTTGGTGTCTATTGTATGGTCGAATATGCGCCTCATCGAAACGTAAAGGGTAAGCGGGAGACAGCTGAATAAAAAGCCCTAAAAAATGAATAGGTACTCTCCCAACAAAGGGAATCTTCGCATTCTTCGAAAATGTAGATTTCGCATGCCTACAAAAGTATTTGCGTTTGCAGGGATTGACAAACGACAAGGCACGAGAGCCTCCTGTGTCTATACGTCAACCAACCAGATGCGAGATCCGACAATGCCTTCTTGCTAAAGCGAAAGGAATATAAAAGGAATATATGGACCGTGACAGTACTACCATCTCCCGGTTACCTTAGCCACTCGACGCTTTTCCCTCGCAAGCAAACGTTCAGCACACATGATGCAACATCGACGCCGATGTTTTGAAAACATCGGTGTATTGAAGCTGGTGTTTCTTGAACATCGACGTTTCGCGTTCGATGTTATTACGGTTGCGATGCTGGCATTGTTCCTAGAAGAAAAATTACCATAACCACTATTTTGTAAAATATGAAATAACTGAAGGTACCGCTGTATTTGTGTTCAAAACAAACGAACGCCGTTTGTATTACCAATCTCTTGCCCGAGATAATTCTAATGTCATGATACTTGCCTTCATCCTTCGTCTTCGCTCGCACTTCAAGAGGCGTTTTATAACTTTGTTTTCAGTTACATTTTGATCATAAATTAATATACATGGCCGCTCCCAAATTCTGTTTGTAAATTCTGCTCCGCTCGAATTTAATGGTAGTTAAACAAGCTTTACAGGTTTAAATCGATAGTTTTCAGTCAATCATCAAAATGGATGATCGAATTTTGAACATCGATGTGTTGTTGACGATGTCGCATCATTACTCGTAGACAGCACAAGCGGTGGCGGCGGTGGTTACGTCAGCAGTTGGTGGGAGTTTATGCGCCTAAGGGAACAAAAGCGGCGAGGCGCGGCGGGGTTGGGCGGGGCGGAGCAAGCAGTAAACGGAGCGTCGCGGTCCACACTCGCGCATTCATTGCGTCTGCGTCGTAAAACTCGCGCGAAAAATGAATAATTCGACGCGAGCGCGCCGGCGAAGGAAGCACTCCGCTCGCGGAACGGCTTTGGTGATGGGTAGGGGTGAGGGAGGGGGAGAGGGGGTTAGTAATGAGAGCGGGTTAGTGAGGGAGGGAGGTGGGGAGGGAAGTGCTCCGCTCGCAGAAGCAGCCGTTGGGACGGGTGGCTGGGCGGTTGAGGGAGGGGTGGGCAGTGTGAGGGATGGGTGTGGGGAAAGTGAAAGGCAGGGGTGTGGGAGTGAGAGGTAGGGGTGGGGAAGAGAGAGGGAGGAGTGGGAAGAAAAGAGAGGGAGGGGTGGGAAGAGAGAGGGAGCGTGTGTGGGAAATGAACGGGAGGAGTGGGGAAAGAGAGATGGAGGGGTTGGGATGCTCGGGAGGGAGAGAGGTGGGAAGTGGGAAGTGAAATGGTGATGGAGAGGGTGTGGGAGGGGAAGGAAGAAGACGGTGCGAAAGGAGGTCAGCGGCAGGAGCCGTGCGCGCTACAAGAGGGAAAGGGAGGGGGAGAGGGGGTAGAAAGTCGCCCCACAAGGTTGAGGTAGGACGAGTTTCCAGAACACGAACACAAGTAGGACTGAAATAACAAAGTATTTATTATTTTGGGCCGAGCCAACTACATAGGTCGTAAAGTTCCCTGAGTGTGGTGCATAGCATGTCTTATCCAAGGAGTAGGCTCCCTTTGCTCAGACATGAGATCCGGATCTGACTTATACTGTTCTTTTCGGTTTACCTCAAGGTATCTCTCCCAACCGATTCAAGCCTGGCCTCCCTGGTCGCCCCCGCCTGGTCTCCCGTCATGCAAAAATGATCAACCACTTAAAACACTCTGATACGTAAAAACGTTAACAGTATATTAAATTTACGTTATATTTCAACAGCTGGAAGTATCTTTGATAAATAAATAAAGATATTGTCAGGTATCAATATTTTAATTCAACTTATGATTATTTCGATCGCGTAACGATCATCCTCAGAGCTAAAATGTGAAATACAAATATTATTAACAGGTTGTAGTTATTGTATACAAGATGCGTACTACAATAACTACAACCTGTTAATAATATTTGTATTTCACATTTTAGCTCTGAGGATGATCTCTACGCGATCGAAATGATCATATGTTGAATTAAAATATTGATACCTGACAATATCTTTATTTATTTATCATAATAAAAAGGTATCTACTTCACCAACAATCTAATTAATGGAATTATCTTTATAAAATCCTATAATATTATTTTCATTTTGAAAATTAGATATTACTAAGATTGTATTTAATTGTAAAATTGGATTGTAAGAAAAGAGCCACTCATTAGCTTTGAAATATATCAGAGGTGATTCAATTAAAGAGCATCAATTACCTAATTAGTGGTTAAGAATGGGTTTAGTATGCAAGATCTCACTGACTTATTCCTTCTCAATTACATTTAGTTCAGTAGCAGATACTAGAATCTTCAGGTATGAAGATATACTAAGAGTCCAGATACTTAATATATTTTTAATAATTTCATTTTGCAAATTCTGAACAGAAACCAACCTTCAGGTATGTCTGTAACAAATCAATTCCATTCGAGTAGTAGATTAGCTATCAGCAACTGCTAGATAAAAGAAAACACCGCTGGTGAAATCAGTCTTGCTGTTTCTCGTCAAGTATTCAAGTATGAGAAGGGAAGAAACAAAGTTACCTGGAAGGAGGAAGTGCTCAGCAACAAAATGCATTTGCCTCGCTCGGGCGACTGTTAGGACAGCCTACGAGACGGAAAACTTGGAATATTTCGCAGCACTTACTTTTACTACGCTGGTAATAAAATGAAAGATTGAAAGCGAAAGGCCTAATAGAACACACTGGGGCCATAAGAAGCGACAGAGAGCGAGAGACGACGAAAGTCATAACGCAGGTTATCAAATTTCAAAATGATGATAAAAGACAAGCACTCTGAAAAAATTACAATGTTATGAACTTGAAATTCAATAACACAAAAAATGTGCTCGAAAAGAAAAAGACTGTTTCTTAGGATGAAACTCGAGGTTATAACATGTTAGTATAAGTTAAAAATAACTGGAATAAAGTCGAACTGGGATCAAGAACCAATCAATTGTCCGAAAAAAGGCGGTCAGCCTAGTACATTTTTCAGAGTAAAACCGCCATTTTTGGAATATAATGGGAAGGGAGACGATTGAATATTACGTAGTCTAACATACTGATGTGGCTGTATAATCAAAAGAAAAGTTTGTAGATTAATAAATTTGAGCATTACTTCAAACTTTAAAATATGAAATTGACTTACGTAACTATTTTATACCATGCTTCAAACTAGTCATTCGTAATTCAAATATCCATAATAAATCGAACCCAATAGTCACAAAATAATCTACATCTTTCAAATTTGTAGCTAAACACCGAGGCGGACAAATTAAATATTTTGGGTGGATTAGGCCTTCTCAAATGATATCTTCTACATTCGTATCAGGTCAGATCACGAGCAAATACTTCGAACTGTTCCAATGACCTTGAACCTTTCACCTCTGACCTTCACGAGGGACAGTGCTTGAAAATTTGATATCGCGTCGCGATCCAGCATAATTGAAATTCAATTCGCCGTTTTCATTAATTGATTAAACTGCCGAGAAAGAAGCGGAAATCCCGTTAGACATTTTTTCTGTTTTGACGTATTGAAAAAGAAAAAAAAGTGCATCACACAAGTTGCCCCTTATTTTCAAAATATAAAACACTTCCAGGTATAAAGTTTATACTTTCATACACGGAATGACTGCAAGCAAGCACGTGTTAATTAAAGAGGCAAACTGAAATTAAACAAATTCAAAGTCGGTGACGTCTTGAATTAACAATAAAATTATATTTTTTAAACGTTTTAACCTATACTGTAGTATGCACAAAACACTTTTCTTTAATTCAATAATTTTCTTTCACATTGTTTTGAAAATAAAATAGGGAAGTATATTTGCTAAATTTAACACATACTGGCCAAATTTTATGAAAACAATATCATTCTGATGCGCTCACTCACAAATAAATAAAAGTGAATTGCCGCAAGTTACGAACACCGTGTTAAGCATAGATTGACGGTTGAAGTGCGGTTCTTAATTCAGTTTTCACCTTACGATATTAAATACACAATATATAATATAATAATCTTAAATTGTTTTGGTAAACACATCAACTCTTGTTAAACGTCATTAAAATATGTAATGAAAACAAAACGGATAATCATTGAAGAATTTCTCCCCGAACATTCAAATATGTGCACGACCGATTATTTGGTGACCAGAACGGTTATTTGGTTTCAGAACGCCGTAAAATATTACAAACACGCGAGATTCCAGTAATACAGCTTCGTAGTTATGTTAACACGGAATAACACAGCAAATACCATGAAATGTTACATCCCGTTCCCCCGTGGGATCTCATGCTTCCTGCCCAACCACAGTATCATGGGGATGTCATTTATCACGCAAGAATTGTACATACGCTAACCGTTACTATTTGCACGGGGTAAGCTACCCTCATAAAGTATGAACGAGCGTAACTTACGGTATACACTTTGAAGCTGACATAGCCATGAATACAGTACTTGCGGTAAATACACAGAATGTCGCTTTTGAAACACCTAAAGACGAATAATGCCATTTGCCGAGAAGGGTGTTTAACGTCCATAAACCTGCATCAACAGATGGCCTTCGCACAACTTTTGATGGTGCTATCGCGAGGAAACCCATCTGAACGGAGAGTTTCTGAATTCTAAACTAGAAGAGGTGCGGACTGCATTTGAACTAGAAAAGCACAAGGGTTAACGCAGGTTCGTCCTGTTTAATTTCTGGCCATGCGAAAATCTCAATTGTTGGAGTAATACCGACCGATAATACTAAAGTTCCATTTACCATTCGCCAACAGCCTAAGGAATTACCAGGTGGTCGCATATTTCGTGAAATCAATATCCTTGTTTTCCAAAACGTTTAAAAAAAATCTCTGATAAGATTTGTAGAATGTTTCACACTATTGAAAGAAATTATTAGAGTAACCTTATTACATGTTTTTCAGATCTCTGATTTCGCCGTGATAAAATAAAAGCAACAAATGGAAATTGTGAAACAAATAATGAACTATTTTTTTAGAAATATTATCTTTTTTCACAAACATTTTCAAATTTTCGCTGACTTAAACGATTTTTCCCCAAATTCCCTGATTTTTCTTGGACTATTCCAGCGCAATGAAATTCTCGATATTTCCTGGTTTTCCACGTTTTCCAAAAAGTGCGTTCCCAGCGTTTGGATACACGGTAAGTGTCCCCAATGCCGGATGCTGTGTAATTTCGCAATAGCATGTTAATGTTATCGTCCGTACTTATTGCAATCGCATATTGAACTTACATTCTGTGTTTATAAAAACAAAAACTAATATACTTGATTAAATCAAATTTTATATAGATAATATTAGATGGTAAAGGTTTAGACGGTACATTGTCATGAAATACAATTTTTGGCCCAAACATTTTTAAACGAAAATTGGGCGTTATTCTAATAAATGAGCGACCGACGGCAAAAAGCCCAAGAGCCTTAGCCCGAGATCATGGGAACCAGTTAAAGACCGTGGTACAAGATCTAATTTTTTTACCTGATTTTAAGGATTCAGTGTTACTTATTTACTAATTAACTAGATGTTAACTTGACTCCAGTTGTCTTTTCAGATTTGTCTCTCAGAAGAGAGAAATCCCTCTATAAGAGAACATACAGAATCAACTATTTTCATACTTCCCTCGTAACCACGACCCTCTCGATCCAGGCAAGTTATGCAGGGTATATTGAGTTTCGTATCGAAGGCACTAACAAGCAACAACGCATCAGTAAACCAAATAAAAGTTACATTCATCCGCCGACGTGCACTGTATAGCCTGTGATTGCCACGGACTCGACCGGGGTGTCCTGAATTAAGAAGCGACATTCGGGTGTCACACCCAACGTCGAAGTGTTTCAGGGCGCGGGCAGGGCAGGAAATTGCTATTTCCACGGCGGCCTAGGGCGAACGCAGGGCAGGTGGGGAGGGGGGGGGCGAGCAAGGACCGGCGCGGCGCGAGAGGAAGTGGGAGGGCGTTGAGTACGGAACGCGACGAGAGAGAGAGGGGAGAGAGAGGGAGAGAGCGAGCGAGCGAGCAAGCGAGAGACAGAGAGAGAAAGAGCGAGAAAGAGAGAAAGAGGGAGAAAGAAAGAGAGAGAGAGGGAGCAAGCGAGAGATAGAGAGAGAGGGGGGGCGGGGGCGGGGGAGGGGCGAGCGCCGAAAGACGAGTGAAGCCGATTAAAGCCACCTGCCAGCAGCTCCAACGAGTCATTTCCTCGCGGAAATTCACTTCTGCCACTTCGATCGCCTGCCGCTGCCGCCCGCCCGCCACGCCTACCGTCGCCGCCTCGTGCCTCTACCGCTTAGTACTATATAAACCGTATTCTAAAACAATATGGGTAACTTTTATAACTGGGTAACTATAATATGGGTAATATGTTATAATATAGGTAATATATAATATGGGTATATAAAATAATGGGTAACTATAATGTGGGTAAATTGTTATTGGTTATACTTTCCTGTGATTCCTTAAATAAAAACACATGTATTTTTACTGTTAGGGTTAATATTTTTTAATATAAAATATATATTATATAATAATATACAATAATATTCACATATCATTGTATACCTGCGTCCCGTGTTACAAGGTTGTTCCTTGTAATTAAAGCTAGGAACATGTAATATGTTTTGCTTCTAATCGGATGGATTTGATTACGAGGCAACTAATTGCTTTTAAATGTTGATGTTTTTTATGGTACGTATTCCTAATGACCACTTTATTTATATACGTATGTATTTGATAATATAGTTTGATTGCAGAATAATACCATTTTAATTTAATGAACCTTACACTACGTAGACTTTCGTTGATCAACTAACTTTTAAATTGAAATTTTGAAGGTACTATTTATGTTAATTTGATGTATAGAGAAATGTGGGTCTAATTAAATTAAAAATCAAATTAATATTAATCGTGGTTTCACTTTATTGTGCATTATCCTAATAGGTCTTCCAATTATTCTGAATATTTGAGTGTTTTCAGCAATTTATCTTCTGCTATTAAATTGTAGTAAATGTTAATATGCTGTTTTAAATATATATTTTAGTAATTCTCTAACGTTGCATAGTTTCGCAATGTTCTAATTCCCAAAGCGACACCTTGACATATGGGACAAGGAGGCATTGGAGAGTGACGTTTACGTCGCCAAAACAACCGACCTTTCAAGAGAGCTACCAAACTCAAATTAGAGCGATGATTTTGTTAAAAAGTACCGAAAAATTAAAAGATATTGAAAAGAAATTGTGACGGAATTGGAATATGAAGTGACGTAATGTATTTGATAATAGTGATTGAGACAGAGATTACATACAAAAAATATACATACATTTTCTTACGCAGGCACATTCGAAAACCAACCCAATTTTTGATTCGTACATAACACCGTTTGGCAGTGGCACTGATCTAACAGGCTTCTCTTAAAATATGAATTTGGAGAGATTTGTTTACAAGTACTTGTGACATACTCTAAACTAACATTACGAAATAATATAAATTTCAATAAACTTTCAAAAGTGTCCGGTATTTTAGCTACAACCCCAATGGTATTTGACATTCAGAAATTAATTAGAGCCTTGAATGCCTGAATATTTACATCTTCTGCGTCGAAAATACTTTCTAATTTATGGCTTTTATTGTCAGGTAGGATCGACCAGAATCTATCAGAATATCAGGGGAAAAGTACATTAAATATTTTCTTTCCCGGAAAGCAAATTCACGAATGAACGTGGAAGAAAATTCACGCCAAGAGCAGGGCGACATAACTAATTCCGCATTTATGTCACAAACCATTAAAGCGAATTTATATTCGCTTCAGACGTTTCTCTTACAAGCGAGGCCGAGCTCTCGTTACTTTCGGGAATCATTTCACAAAATATTTTTTCAGAATTTCATTTTACGATCCTGAGAACTCCGTTAATGTTTCCGCTCGTTACACGAAATTTTACGATCAAACTATTCAGTCCTACTTCAATTTCTCTGTTTAATGGTCTCTTCGTACCTAAATGTATAATACTTTTATAATTAAGTAATATAATTGGCAGAAAATGGACACCTGTTCATCACTGCTAAACCTACTACACACATCGTCGAACCGGTACGAATTTCAATGAGAGCATAGATAATGACACCCTTTCCCTGAACAGATATTGACAACATGGAAAATGTACTTCTACTCTCCTTCCTCGCACTTCTCTAACACTAAAAATCACATAAACAAATTACGGGTGATTACACCCGAATTATACAGAAACATATTGAACAGTTTAGGAACCTTAACAACACCTCTCTACCATAACTGTTCATTAACGTTATTAATGAGCTAAAAGACGTGGGATGGGGTGGCAACTGGCGTATTCAGCCGTCGAAGATTAAATTGAAAGGAGGACAATTTCGGGTCAAGGAAGATATGGATAATAAAATAAATAAATAAATAAATAAAAAAAGACGCCGACAGTAACGAAAGAATATAACCATACAGAGAAATATATTTCAGAAGCACCAACGAGGTAGATGGGCATTGAAAGGGTTAATGCATGAACAGAAATGAGAGGACGAAGAAAAAAAATAGATCACGTGATGTGAGTTAAGAAATAATCAAACACCAAAGTTGGGTACGATAGCCCGATCTGCGTGTTGAAAAAATCATATTTTGTATACCAGCATTATAAACGACCATTTCTGCTGCAAGATATCGTTTATAAAATGGTATTTTACGGTTTATATGATGATATATTAGCATTTTATTGCACGAATGATTACATCAATCAGCCAATCGCAGCGAGAGAATTGTGGAGAAGTAGCGATACACGGAACAGCCGTCTAGTTTCCTCACACAAATACTCGAGCTGGGTCAAGTACCAGAGACGTCACAAGAAAGTTGGTTTGCAAAATTAAGTTGGATTCTCTTATGAGTTTATAATAGTGTTATACAAAAAAGCGTATGCAACTCGTTTATAATGTTGCTTTATTGCATTATACAAATCTAAAAACTCGTTCCTAATGTCGCTCGTTTTCTAAACATGTATTCATGCAATAAAGCTTACCGTTATAAACTAATTGCATAAACTACTGTTCTTAACTCTCATTATGGAGTACCACAAGATATCTGCTGCCGCCACTGAATTTATGTCAAGCGATTTCAAACACGAGAGGAAGGTTGAACAAATTTGAACCAGCTCCCATGGTTACGCCGTAAATGGTGGCAGCGATAGTTATCTTCTTGGAAGAAACGGCAGTTGAGTCAGAGACATAAAAAATTGCCCGCTCACTTCGCCGGCGCCAAGTTCTTTTGGGAAAAAAGTTGAAAAGTTTTCTTTCCACTAGACCTGCAAGCAGAATCTTTGCTAAATTGGTTTAGAAGAAGCACTGTAGTACGAAACTGCGCAAGTTAGAAAAACGAAAATATATATTGAGACTTTCTTTGTACAATTTATAGTACGAATCGCTAGAAATTCTCCACACCTTCAGTCAATGACTATCTGTTCAATAGATGATCAACAGCCATGCCAAAAAAGGAAATGCGGAGACCAAATTATATAATAAAATAGTGGAGCACTTTCCTCATCTTAGAGTTATTGGTCGGATTTCAACAACTATTTTATAAAAAAGCACTGACACTATTTAAAGGTTGAAAATTGAGACCACGAGGAATACATTACATTCTG
This sequence comes from Gryllus bimaculatus, assembly GCA_017312745.1. Classification (NCBI taxonomy): domain Eukaryota; kingdom Metazoa; phylum Arthropoda; class Insecta; order Orthoptera; family Gryllidae; genus Gryllus; species Gryllus bimaculatus. The sequence goes on along the minus strand of BOPP01000007.1, from coordinate 1,954,280 downwards.
AAAGAAATCTATGGCTCGAATATGGAAGGTGTAGATCAGATTCGAAAACGAATTTGAACTTCGCACTTTTCAAACTTCCGTAGGTTTCAATGAAAATCGGCTGCATTTTCTTCTATTGCAAGGGAAATATGTCATTTTTCAGAAAAGTCTGAAAATACCTCAGCTTTTTATGTAAAGCATCCTCAACAACTAAAATATCGAAATGACCTCCATAACGGCGCGACTAAATCTTACACCTGACGTATGTCCCAAGTTTCAGATTAATTACTTCTTCCCTGCCAATTATATCTTGACACGTATTTGCATACATCAATACAAAGGTCCCCACATGTGGAATTTGATTGATCCAGACAGTAGATGAACACTAACTAGTGTAAAAAATCCTACCGCCCTTGAAACTCCCGATCAGAGGTGAAAGATCAATTCGTCTATGCACGGACATCCACGAAAGAGCATGCATGATGTGTATACACGGTGGCCCGCGAAAAGAGGTGAAAGAGCCCGACGTCTGTCCATTGAGATCTGCGAAAAGAGGTGAAAGAGCCAGACGTCTGCCAATTGAGATCTGCAAAAAAGAGATGAAAGACCACGGCGACTATGCACAGAGACCCGCGAAAAGAGGTGAAAGAATACGATATCTATACACAGAAACCCGCGAAAAGAGGTGAAAGAGTACGATATCTATACACAGAGACTCGCGCAGAGAGGTGAAAGAGTATGATATCTATACACAGAGACCCGCGAAGAGAGGTGAAAGAATACATCACCTCACGACCACATCCCGCGTTGAAAGGGTAACATCTTTTAATTCCTACCGGTAGTACACGTCTTCCAAGCGCACCGGTTTCCTAAACACTCCGTGTCGCTCTGAACACCCCCCCCCCACGCGAGGGTCGACGTAGAGCGAACGCGCGTAATGAAAGTGCGGTCCTCGCCAAGGCAGGCGGGCACCCGCTGCGCCGCGCCGGTTCACGCGCTGCTTATTCAGAGATGCCTAAATCACGAGTAACGAGCAACTCATTAAGTGCTGAATTATTGCGCCCGATTCATTAAAAGCTGGCGACGGCGGCAGCTGCCAGCCTACGCCGAACGGGGGCCGCCCTGTTCCGCCAATTTCCTCTGCCGCCCTGGGTACCCTTCCCTCGGTCCAGGGGTGTGGGATTCACGCAAGCGAAGCGAAGGAGAGCACGGGTTTTGACACGCCGGTAGGAATTACGAGGTAGAACTCATGTCAGCAGCAGAGGTATCGGTTGCACACGCCTCCGGAACACCGTCCGTTGAGTTATTTTAATCGCATAGTCTATGCACAGTATTTTTCTGTACGCCTCCTCCCTCCTGTTTACCCAATTCGGATGTTTTCTTCTTCAAGAATTGAAAGACTTCAGTAATTAAGTGTTTAAACTGTTAACAGCCGAATTGATTTCTCTCGCATAGCATTCACCAACTGGCGCGTCAGGGAGAGCAGAGCCATTGTTGGAGCTATCTGGTAACTCGGGAACTTTTACCTCTATGAGGAAGACTATGAGAGCTACGGACGTTAAAAAGGTTAATGATCGAAGTAATAATAGAGAGGAGAGCTAGAGAAATAGTGTGAGAGAGAACTGCAACAAGCCTGTCGTCACTTCAACAAATTTCAAATCGACGAAGGAGAATCGAACTGATAACACTGAAATGGAATGTGAATATTGCGTATAAGCATTACGCCTCGACGCGATTTTTTTTATTTAAAATCGCTTTTCAACTGCTATGGTCACAAAGCGAGCACTGTAATTGAACTTCGGTTTGTAATGTATCGGGTAACAGAGACGGAACACGCATGCAGACACACACAAATATCCATGCCCGGGGCGGCATTCGAACCCGTGACCCTTCAAGGCAGCCACGGCCCTTCGGCCTTGGAGACCACACATATCCAGGCAGGCTACTTGGGGTTCGGATCTAGGTTGCCCTAGATTAGCATTCAAAATGCAAACGAAGATTTAAAAAAAAAACTAAGCAAACCTGCATTAATCTTAATTGCAAGGCTCGTACCACGTAACATGGACTGGACACACGAAAGAAAGTATCGAAATATACGAAATTTGTATTGGCGTTACACAGAAAAATATAGCAATAAAAGTGAAGCATCAAGCAATACTCGACAATACCGAAATGCATCAGATGTTTACTCAGAGAAGGCCATGTTGCAAGAGTGAAGTAAACAGTGATACCTCTCCCATAGAATGGTGGATGAATTCTCGTTTTCTACGCCGTTGCAAAGTATATAAGTCGTTATTACGCACCCGACAGCACAGTACACATGGGAGATAAAATAAGATAATAGAACTACCAATGGCTGGACGTGGTACAGGAAAAAGCACTCTATAATAACATGGGCTGTGAAAATAAAAAAACAAAAAAAGACAAAAGAAGCCCTAAAATGTCTACACACGTGACAAATGTTTTCCAGTAAAATGCATTTTCTCTCGAAAAACACCAGGGATTTTTTTCCATCACGACTACCTATCACTTTGTTGGATTAACGTGTGTTTGATACATAGAATTCAACTGATCACATCTTATATTATTAGAGCCCAATTTTGTAGGACTACAGGGAATCGTGAAATAATTCAATGTATAGTTCTGCATTGAACTTACAAGTATATTCATAAAGAAAGAGATTGCAGCAAACAAATAGTATTAATGATTCGGTACGTACATTTCTAAAATTATTGAATTTTCACCTCTGTACACATAATGTAGTCCTCACTGAGATAAAATAATCAATATCTCAAATTCACTTTACACATTTTCAGCATCCATTTTTAAACATTACATTGTCAGGGAATTCTTACACATAACAATTTTCCAACTGCTAGTAGTTTAAGAATAATCCTCCGCCTCGAAGGAATTTTCTGGAACCGTGAGGGCTTCTCCAACACAAAAATGCATTTTTCAAACATAAGCACACGTGCAAAACAGCAGAGAGAAACCTAAAACCATTTGATATCCATCCATCTAATAATAAACAGCGCACGTAGCGAATACAAAGAGACGAGACAAATAGCATTTTCCCAACTATCCCAAGAAAAAAATCCAATATCTGCACAGGGTTTGTATTCCCCTGCACCTGGCGGGCCATTATTAACCGGAGCGTCCAGAAACGACATAGTACATAATAATAAAGCGCTGCCTCCGACACGTGGAAGGGAAAGGGCGACGGGAAAGGGGAGAGGGCAGAAAAATGGCTAGGATTAGGGGAGAAATATTGGCGCCATGTTCCGGACCAATAACCGGCCGGCTGAACGTTCGAGCGAAGCGATTTGTACAGCCTACGGTCCAACGCTTCACTCTGCTCTACACTCGATCCAAAATAACACTTACCGAAATAAATAAGTAAATAAACCATGCTTCTTTAACCGGCGAATGTCAGTGATAATTAATGTTCTCTCTGATGACAGTCGCAAAATGTATACTGCGCTGTACTCTCATCTACCTCTAAAGGTTTACATCGGATTTTTTTTAACAAGTCATCCTCGTACAAAGATTCAGCTTTTTCCATTTCCCTATTTGTTTGAAATCTTTACACAACTTATTAGATATTCCCGCGAATTCAATATGGTTGATAACCTTTTTTTAAATTTTCGCAACACTTCATTTTATCGCGTACCAGCCCTGAGGAAGACCACGAAAAGATGGTCGAAACGTCGGCAACACAATATTCGACGCGGCGTCACCCGGACAGCCAAGATCACGCACATGACGCGGAAGCCTACGACTTCTCTTCATTTTGCATGTGTTACCTTATAATGACCATTACCCGAAGATATCAAATGTTAATCGTAGGTTGATTTATGTCTCTTGTTCCTGGACAATCGTGAAGAGATCCCAACGTTATTATTCGCCAGGCATTATTATAAAACAGAAATAATAGAGTACCTTGGAGAGAGTACTAAACTGAAATGGTTCTAACATGCAAATCAAAACTTCCCAGGAAAACAAACCCTCGCACCAAAATTCCGAGAACAGATCAGAATTCCCAGCTTCCCAGAACTACCAAGGATGGACCACCAAACAGCGCGCTGCCCTACGAATAGTTGATCAGGATCCATTCCAGCCCTCTCCTCCAGCCATCGGCCGTAGTCCTTTGTGGCCT
>BOPP01000007.1:1908217-1950119 GCA_017312745.1 Gryllus bimaculatus | reverse complement strand
CTCTTTTTTCGGTTGAATAATCGACGAGGCGAACACGAGCTGCGCAAAAGCGAGCGCGCGGAATCGAAAGGGCCGGGCAAACGAGCGAGCGAGAAGAGGTGGCCGATGGGCGAGATCCAATCAGGCCGTGCGCCCCGCGCCCCGCCGACGGAGGAAATCTAATAGGAGCAGCACCGGGCTCGACGCGCGACAGGTGAGGCCGGCAGCGTAGCGCCCGTCGGATTCCTGCTCATCTGCACACGTAATGCACTCTGCGCTTAGTGAAGTCTCCTAATTGGTCGGCTGTCGAGCCAATGACGACCGACCAAGCAGGGCGTAGAATAAACCCTAGCTCTGGAAGCCCACACAACCTTTTTACAAATTATTATTATTATTATTATTATTATTATTATTATTATTATTATTTTATTACTATATTATTTCTACTATATTATTAGTACCATTACCATGGTTATTATTATTATTATTATTATTATTATTATTATTATTATTATTATTACGACTAAATATCTTATGAGTAGATAGAGTATAAAATCTACTACGAGAAGCAACCGGTTTACTAACGATCAGCTCTAGGAGCTGCCGGTGCCTCTACTACTTTGCTTTATTGAAAACAGCAGTCATATTGCGGAGTCTTGCCTTTCCCAGTCTTTTAAAAATAACTGAGTTTAGCCAAGTTATTACACAAATGGTGTAGTACAAATCTCAGAGCTCCGAACACTATTGGAACGACCAGTGCTGTTACGTGCCTTTACTTTACGATGAACTCGATTTCTAAACTCTTATATTTAAGACTTTTTTGTGTTAAGTTTTACTTTGTTAATAACTATGAGTAAATTATTATTATTATTATTATTATTATTATTATTATTATTATTATTATTGTTATTATTATTGAGTGTTGCCGGCGTAGGGCCCAAACGAACGTCAATAACTCGAAGTGTCTCCAAACGCACAAAATCCAATCTGCCTCTTCGTTTCTTCTCTCAGCGAAGAAAATCCAATAGCTCCAAGCACAACAGGCGAGGCAGCTGTTCTGGAACCATTATGCTCCCGAGCGTCAGCACACCATTGATAATGTGAACTCTGCGCTTGGTCCATTGATAGGCCAAGCGCCCGCAACTGGCAATGCATCACGAATTACATGCTCGCAATACAGACTTTACTCACCGGTAAAGGTTGCTGTTTGGTTTTAAATACGTGCGATTGCATTCACCCAATAAAGGAGAAAGGGTGTGGGGTTCGAAAGCCATGTCAGAATTGCGCGATTCATGATCAAATTTTCATATTGACAAATTCATGTTTGTCAATTAATAATTAACAATTTCGAGAAAATATCTCGTATTAAATTATTTCTTCCAAGGGGTCAAAAGTGGTGTGAAACAAGAACAAGGTTGAAAGTGAGTCGGATTTGAAGCAACTCTCGTGAATTCCAGAATAGGAAAAACATATTTTTGGGGTGTTTCTGCATTACTCTAAGAAAGCAATTTATATCATATGGTGACGCAATGCCCACCCAGTCATCACGTACTGGCAGAAAAAAATAATTAGCCAAATAATTAGCAATCACTCATGAGGAAACTATCAAAAAGATGTTCGAAATACACTTTAATGGATATTTTCTCCTTAATACATCGATGAAATAATCATAATCATGAGGCATGATCATTTCCCTGAGTGAAAAAGCAGACGAGCATTACCAACAAGCGAAAGCAGATACCAGGAACATAAGGTTCCATGTATGTTCACGAAATGGCAATTAACCGATAAGTTGAAACAGATAATTGGCCGGAAGGTTTACAGCCCCATTTCCAGGCAGCGCCTCCCCCTCCCCTAGGGAAATCGCCCCAATCCCTCACGAGGACGGCGACGCAAACTAGTCAAACGAAGCGGGCCGTGATTGGCTCGGAAGGTGAAAGGGACGTCGACGCCGGGCCCGGCCGATTTCATTTCCAGAACGCGCCCGCCCACGGCAGGGCTGACCAGGAAGCAAGCACTCCAAACGATGTCGTTAAATAGTCGGGTGACGAAGATGGTTCCACCTACCCGGCGGCGGTTAGCGTATCGGAATGTTATACCAAAGTTCGCGGCTTCAAACCCGATCTGAGGGGAAGTAAAGCCGGCTGACCCATGTTAGTAGCTTTACTGCATGTAAAAGATCCTCAAACCTAAATGAAGCCACTGAGCTAAATTCAAATCGCCTGTTTCGTCGTTAAACCTGTTTTCTCCGCTAGTAGCGAAATGTGTGTGGTCACGCGGAAGAGCAGAATCTCATCACATAAAATAAAGAATCAATTTAATTCAATTCAATACCCAGAATTGGGTATTTGTACTTGGTATATAATTGGCTGTTCGAAAAAATAAATATCGCTTTGAGGAATTCGCAGCATGATGGTCGAAACCTTAGCATCTGCGCCTAGGTCCCGGCGTCTCCCGGAAAGCCAACTAGATACTGACTCCGGCCTACCCTAGCAGTTGTACTTTTGCTCTCTATAATTTTATTTTAACAGTGTGTAAGTTAATTTTTAATATGCAATTAAAAAAAACATAGTTACGTCAGAAAGTTTAAAGAAGTCACATATGAAAGTTACGCTCCAATAGAGTGACAACTGAGCCAGTGAGAAAGTTGAGCCAGTATTCAAGAGGTTTGAGATATTCTGACCCTACACGAGGAGAATGCAATAAGGGATTTTGAATTGGCATTTCTTGAGAGTGTAGGGAATAACAGTATTCGTTGCGAGCATAACATAACACGAAGATATGATTTCAACATATGTTTCGCGAAACTCTTACATTTTCTGTTCATGTGCGGCCATTTTGCCGTTTGAAAGTGTCAGTAGAACGCACACTATTTATAAATGTATCGATTCGTGCCTTAAGCTTAAGGGTATGACTTTCAGGGCCGTCACGAGACTGTTACGGCCACTAGACGCATTCGACAGTCGCCGAATAGCGAGCTCCGGCTCACCTATCCCGAGCTGCCGACATGCTCGGGAAATGTTCGCTTCCTTTGATGTGTTCAAAATGCTGCCCTGTGGTGAGTAGGGCGAGCACCGAACGTTCGTCGCTCGGCAAATAGGAAGCAATCACTACTCGGGATTCGGCGAGCAGACGTTCGATATTGGCCGAATAACGAATGGGAGAATCCGCATTAAGGTGACCATAGAACGTGCACTATTTATGAAAGTGAAAGGTCGTGCCTTAAGCCAACGGTACGACGTCATAACTTCTAGGTCATTCACGTCACCGTTATTGCGAAACGTAACTAGCTTATGAGTGGCGCTAAAACTCGCTAACATGATGGTATTTAAAATTATTATTTACTTTTCTGTTGTTATTTTTTTTTTTTTCAAAATAGTCAACATACATTTGGCCTTTAATTGAAACGCAAAATATTAAAATAAAATCACTGCTTTATATCAACACATAATCTACATACCGGTCAAGATGACCGAGATCGTTAAGGCAGCAGTTCCGTAGCACTCTCGGACCAGAAGATCGCGAGTTCCAGACCCGCCTCGAGCGTGGGTGTATTTGTGTAGGTCTATATGTATGTGCCGTTCTTTCATCCCTACCATCACCATCTCATCGACCACACCCCCAGGAGTAACAACCTCGTGAGATAAAAATCGGGATTCAGCTAAAAACCGAGTTGGCATAAAGGCGAAAAAGTACATAAATTACATGTGATACATATGACATTTAATATTTACGTATCACGTGTAATTAATGTATTGATGTAAAGCAGTGACTTTATTTTCGTCTTTAAATGAAAGGCCAAATACAGTCTGACTATGATGGAAGTGAATTGAATTAATGCCTTATTTTACGTGGCGAGACTCAGGCCATTAGGCCCGCTCTTCCGTCTGACCACGCAAATTTCGCTATGCTCCTTTCAACAACTACCAGAGAAAGGAGGTATTTCTTGGGCGAGAAACAGGCGACTTGAATTTAGCTCAAAGGGGTCATTTAGGCGTGGGGATCTTTTACATGCAAGTAAATCTACCAACATGGGACAGCCGGCTTTACTTCCCCTCCGAAGGAAGGCATACGAAGAATGTTTACGCTCTTAAAATTCCATGGCTTCGATCGGGTTCGAACCAATTCGATACGCTAACCGTTGCACCATCGCCGCGCGCCATGGTATTCAGTTGTTGGGCTTCCTGGGCCACGCCGTGGCGCGAGGCCCGGCTAGTCACCTCGGTGGCCACCCCCGCCGCAATCGGCCGCCGAGGGGGCCGCCGGGGCGTCCTTTTCAAAGCGCGGGGGCCGCCACGCGGGAGGCGACAGCAGCTCAGGTAACGTCGTTTGGTTAGCAGGCGGAGCGCTGAAGAGGGCGGGTGGTGTGGCCCGTCCGGGGAACGGAGGGGCAGAGAGGGGCCCAACGGTCGGAAGGGGCAGGAGAAAGGGGGAGGGGAGAGGCGTGGTGAAGTGGGGTTGCTGGCGCCATTTCGAACGGGTAATGGCGGAGCGGGACGCGGCGAGGTTAACAAAGGGCGAGACGAGGCCTTGGGGCCAGGTGAGAAGAGCGAAGAGAACGGCGAAGCGAGAGATGATGGGTGAGATAAGTGAGGTGAGAAGAGAAGGGAGAAACGGAAGGCGTAAAAGTGAGGCGAGACAAGAGGTGCGGAACGCAGTGAAAGGTGACGGGCGGGGCGAAGGAGAATGGGACGACGTGGAGCGAGGCAAGAGAAGCGGGATTAAGCGAGGGGAAATAGGGGAGGCGACAGGTGCTGGAATGGATGAGGCAAATAGCGCGAGAGGTGACTTGAGACTTAGGGGGCGGCGAGGGGGGAAGGGAGAGGCAAAAGATGGGCAAGGTATTTGACACCGGCTTTCAGCAGATTATACTTTTATGAGCCGCATTTCATACTCGGGCATCTTTAATCAATGAATTAGGAATAAGGTAGCTTAAGAGGTTTTTAGTAATTGAACATTCCCGGAACATTAACTGTATCGTAAAGTTCAAGTCTCATAAAGGTGAATTTTTAAACGAACTGGAAATTAATTTTTATCGTCTACTCACTTTTAATTATTTTTTTTTCAATTTTTTTTTTGTGAATTCTGGCAAACACAACTTTAATTGAACAATATTTGTGAAGTCGTTGCAACTCGTCACCAATCAGTTTGCAAACGAACCCGCATACAGTCGTTACATTTAAAATAAATCGGCTCAATTAACAAAATCGGATATATTCACTTTTACGGCCTTTTGTTACAGTAATTTGAGCAGAAGAACGAAGGTTAATTAAAACATTTACAACGCGCAAGATATTTCTTTTTCTACCCTTTGTTTCGAAAAGGCTTACATAAAAATGTAAGCCTTTATAAATTAATTGGAGAAATATGATACACGTCATGGACCCATTCCCAATCTTCATGAATAACGTAATATACAAGCAGTATGCTCACGCGTACATTCATAGGATTACTTCTTGAAATAATACAAAAGAAAAGTACATTCATAACAAATTTTAATCTTACCAGCAACTATGCCAAAGCTTAAAACTTCCAAGCCGTAACAAGAGCTTTGATGCAATACAAGATACTTCCCAAATTATGACCAAGCAGGTGAATTTGAGTGTCCGCTATTGTTTGTTTCTTCTCTCGAGTGCTAAATAATTCGAATTATTTTCAATACAAAATTGTCAGATTATAATACATACAGCATTTATGTTTACTTCTACAATTTGCACTATGCACAAAAGTGCCAGGATTTCGAAAACGTCTTAAATAACATTTATTTGCACCATCAACCAATAGTACGATTGACGCAACTATTTCGCACAGTATATCTTTGCGAACACATACCCAAACAACTTTCTCTTCACCCGTTTCACACATCACAAACTGTTCAGCTCGTAACGCAATATTATTGGAACGTAATAATGGAGAATACCACGCCAACCACAGTACATCAAACAAAAGATAATCAAACAAGCTACACTATATTTTCGAGGCAAAGCTCATTTATACCCATCATGCCACATTGTGTCTCAAACAACCACTCAATCATTACGCACAAGGTGACACGGGCAAACAGCACGTACGCAGAAATTTTGAACAGATGGTCAACACTGAATGTTAATTTGAACGGCAGCGTATTTACGTCGGCTGAGTATTGCCTTTGCTTGAGCCGTATAGACGAACGTGTTCTACATTATTAATGTAATTTTCGAGCTGTAATAACTAATTATTCAGAGGCAGACCATCGTGGGGAACAAAAATCTTGGCGATGTTTTGCAATTTTCTTGATAAAAATTAGGGTGGAGTTGCAGGCAAATTTATTGCTTTATTCCACACTCAATCACAAATATAACGTGGAATATCTAAAATGCAAAAGACAATACGAATAGAATGCATTCGTCGTTGCTGTATAATTATGAGAATTAATTAACATAAAGAACTGCATTCTCAACTTTAAAGTGAATGTCAACAGCGGTTAATACGAAAACAAAGCTCTGAGAAAACAGTGGTCGTCAGCACATTCTTGCAATGCCTTGTAAAGATGTAAATGAATACGCGGCAAATGGCAATGCTTGAGTCAAACAGAACGACAAACATTAACTATAGAGCGATTGTACAATCAACTGCTGCAACGAAGCACGCAAATGGCGGAGAAAGTAAAACCTATTTGAGACTCAAGACTAGAAAGGGCTCCATGATTGTAGAACTTCTAATAAAATTATAAAAGAACAACAATGTATGCGATCAAAAACAAACAATTTCAACGTGAACATAAATTCTTCTTATGACAAAGCCATTTGTCACTTAAACTCAATAAAGTTTTGCAAGAATGATGAAAAGAACAAAATTATAACTTCATGGCTGTCGACATTGCATTGTTTCATAAAGAGACCCCTCTTCAGTAATATGAAGGCAACGACGACGATCACCATGTCACCAACAACGGAGCCGTTTAGGCCTCTCATAAACAAGATGCAAAATACGAAAATTCCGTACGAGGCAATTAAAGGAAATGCGATCGAAACCACAGAAAATAACTTTCGTAAAAAGGGGAAAACCAAAAGCAGAAAGAGATAAATGACTGAGAGATTGGATAAATAACTCGGGAAAATATATAAACTTTCAAACTCTTGTGAAAGCTGCCCCATTCTCTTAAGCGTTCTTTACGCTATCCGAGGACAAAGTATAATAAAAAAATCGGGAGTCATTTTTGAGAAAATTTTAAAGTTTTGCAAAAAAGATTAACGATGATTCCCACCCCGCAGAAAAATATTCGTTTCAAACTCAGGGCGTCTCGAGTTCTTTTAAATCAATCACGGGATATCGATTTTGGAGAAAATCGGTTGAATGGTTTAGGCGCTAGCGTTATCCGCAGACAGTCGGATCGACGAACACACAATCGTGACAGTTTTGCCGTCAAACTATTATTCTGTATCAACGACTCAGAAAACATTAATTATGAATACACGAGTTAGAGGAAGTAATTAACTATATAGAGGAACAAGATTGATCCCCTTTTCGTTACCAGAACCCGGAAATAAAGAGTTTGTTTCTGTCGAAAACTTGCCGTTTTCCGGCGCACTATTACAATAAGCGAAGTAAGGACGAGAAAGTACGAGATGGAGAACCAGAAAGCATGGACGATAGAATTCGGTAGCTGCAGCAATAATAGCTGCGCTGATTGATGACGCTGTGCTGACTGACACTAGTAAAGAGGTTTCGAAGGGGCGAGGAGAGAAACTTCAGGCAGACAATAGCAAGTCAAACATACGAGGACGTCGAGTACGGCTGCAAGCTGGGATGGCCACGACGATACCTTGGCCATAGAGGAGAGAAGAACTAATGATTATACGGTGGCTCTGAATGAGACACCTGGTCAGGGGGTCTTGTTCAGTAACCACTCAAGCGCCCGTAGTGGGATTACATAAATCCTGTCTCTATGCCCTAGCCTCGCGCAGGACGAAAGGATAAATCACGTGACCGCAAGGTACGTGTTCTTCCGTTGCAGAACGCTGTCGGGATTAATTTACTGGAATACTCGTGTTGATGCGCAAAACGTTCACCCTGTGTAACTTGTCCGCGGCGGTGCGTTGATTGACCAAAGATGACTACACACACGGTCTAAAGGGGCTGAGAGTATCCATAAATTGACCACGTCGGGGCGATGCCAAGTCAGGAGACCGGCGGAGTATTATCCACAGTAGCTTTGCCGCTGACTGCAGCGTTCCTGACCAGCAGGTCCTAAGAAACGAGTTCAGAAGGTGGTAGTGTTTTCGACGACACGATCAACCAAAACATTTTCCGCGAGCTATTGCTAACTCGCGATCGACAACTTGGTGATATTTGATTTACGGTATCTTTATACCATCCAGTAGTTGTTAACGTCACAGTATCACTGCCCACTGCACACTTCTTCACCTCGCGGAAAAACATTTTCCCGCGAGCCATTACTAGCTCGCGATCGACGACTTGGCGATCTTTGATTTACAGTATCCTTATCCCATTCAGTAGTCTGCTGACGTCGCAGTATCACTGCACAGCAACACTTCTTCACCTGGCGGCAGTGCGGGGCGGGGCCCAGGGGCTGCGCATTACTTGCAAATCAATAGGCCGCCTGCAGGAGAAGCCGCCCCGCCCCGGGCGGTCACCTGGGGACAATGACGGCCACGCCCGCAGCGGCAGCAGGGACGCGGGATCGGGGGCAGACGACGCGCCGCGGGGTTAGCACGCTGCTGGAACGGCAGCCAAGCGGCAGGGCAGCGACATGAGCAAAGGCACGGCGAGGGCGCGACGGTAAGGCTTTTGTCCAGTTTCCCTGATCAATTTGACAATCTTCGATCCCTTTCTTCAAAGCCAGAGCAAATTTAAAAATAAATTAGTTTCTTGAATGTAGATATGTGTTATAAATATATTTAATAAAATTCAGAGTAATGAACTATGTCTATGTAATTAGGTATTATTACTATTATTATTATTATTATTATTATTATTATTATTATTATTATTATTATTATTATTATGTGTAGTGCAGTGACGTTGTGAAACTGAGAGAAACGAGTGAGTAAGAAAGACATTACAGTTCGTTGTATCGCAGTGCGGTGAAGTGAAGTGTGGTGAAGTGGAGTGCTATGAAAGATTGAACGGTGAAATGTTCACATTAATTTGTAAAGTTTGTGGATTTTGTAAAGTTGTTAGGTTCTGTAATGTGAAGTTAGTGCCACCAAGTTCTCACACTTAATTGCAGAAGTATTAATAAATCTAATCTAATCTAATTGAGTAAGTTCTGAGATGGCCACCTGTCTTGCTTCTGAACGTAAATGTAGCTTCACTATGGGCACGTTTTGTAGAACTCTTTTGCTTGGAGTGGTAGGAGTAGAGGTAAGGGCTAATTACTATTTTGTTAGCAATGCAGAAAAATCATACTTGCAATTCGTTTACCGATGCAAATAAGCTTTCTATTAGTCGGGAACGAAAATGTATTTTTTTTAAAAATATTACTTATCTCGCGCTGTTTTAAAATTTATTTTCATTTATTTATTTTAAACTTTTATTGTTTTTCAACTATTTATAGTTAAAAAAATGGGAAGAGATTATGGAACGTCCCATACATTTTTTACTGTTCTTTTTGACTAAATAAACAACAATAAAATCTAAACGCCCGAAGTTAAGAACAAGATGAGGTGAGCCAACCGGTAAGTTAGAAGGAATGTGGGTAGATTCCGAAGGCGTTAAGAAGTGGCGTAATTAGTTTCGTACGTTTGATTGATGAATGATTCCGGAAGCCTCAACTGATGTCGTTAGTCTCGTAAGTGTAGTGCGCCTTATATTCCTCTGTAATCTTCGCTGACTGGATTGTGGGATGGGAGAAATGGAATTTGAAAACTACTTTGATCAAAATGTTGTTCACATTCACTTTATTAACACCCGTCTGAAAGAAAGGAAGGTAGTACAGTGACATTTCTCTCGACATTTTGGCTGAAGGAGATTACTGCCCCCCCCCCCACCTTTATTTCAACTAAATAAAAGCAGGGGGAAAATTTCAAGTGAGCTACACAAAACTTCTGCAGGATTCAAAGAACAATTTCCAAGTTACAATCCCCTGCTCGATCAGGTAATTGTGAGAATTATATCGAAACGCGCGGCTGATAGACAAACAACGAAACACTCGTACCGATTTAACGACCGAGTTTATCTCAGATGAAGCATTGTTGCTGACTCTGCAATCGCTCTGACTAGGTAGTACTTGGGTGAGTACCGACAGTAGCAGATTTTCACCACTAGCTATATAACTTGGTTGGGTTTAGTCGCCATCTGAAGGAGAATTCTAGCGGCCGGCTGTTACCGGTAGTTTTCCGTGATTTCTCCGATCTACACCAGGCGAATGCCGGAGTAGTATGCTAACAAAATAGCCACTTGTCTTGACACCACTTTTCCTTGTCCTGTCCCTACCCTTACTTACACACACACACACACACACACACACACACACACACACACACACACACACACACACTATCTTTTACACCACATTACCACACATGTCGGGAGCTTAGACCTGGCCCAGCTGGGGGATACACTTGAAGGGAAACTATCCCGGACGCAGACGTGTACCTATGTCGGCGCCGGATCTCACCATCCAAAAAGGAAGGAATCACCCGCATCTCCGCCTAAAAACATTGACTACACTAACGGCACTTCACGTGACCGGAAACTGTCAATCGCACCGGCTTCAACGAAATGATGTTAATAATGATGCACGCAAAAATGCAATTAGATTCTAAAGAACTTACTCCACAAATACAGCTCCAAAATAAATAGTCGCATGGCATTTCTTGGCACGCCGATCCATTAAAATCGTACGGACGAATGTATACATCACTGTGGCGAGGAAGCAACTTCTGCGAAGCTCATTTCGTTTTCCGCTTGCGTGAGGTTTAGATGCATTACTAAGAAACAACGGAGGAATGGAAGTTATTACCAAACGCTGACATGTTAAGGACACGGCACGCAATGAAATAATCAACGTTTGGAAAGCAATATAACAATAAGGGCTGTAGACTCGTGGTTTCAGAAGTAACTTACAAGAGTTCACATTCAATACCAAAGTAGTAACACAATTTACGAGCGACATCCGGGAAATAGAACACTTCCAATTGATTCGCACTTTCATTACGCACGAACAAAGCGTGAATAACAAATTATGAATTTTTAGTTGTGGAAAATTACGTAAATAAGGAAAAAATAATTGTTCATTGTTTCTACTTTATTAAGTATATTCTATGATAAAATAGTTTCAAACTGAAAAAAATTTATTTAATACCAATATTACCATTATAAAAGTGAAATATGTGTACTTTACCTAACCATAGAACATAATTTTTACAGAAAGAAAGAAATGAAAATACACAAGACAGAGTTGTTGTCTCGCCTTATTCGCATTCAACTAAATACACCAAATGTTTGTTAAAACTTCAAAACATTTTCAAAATACCTTATTTTCGTCACATTCTGAACAAAGGCCTCCTTATTGTTCCTTCGCACGATTGATGGTGAAGACCAACAACCACAATACAATATAAAATAAATTTATGACAAAGTTTCCTGTTATTTTTATCACTATTTCCTTAATATTAGCAGCCAGTTGAAGTACAATGAAGAAACAGGTTTGAAGTGGAAAATAGAATTGTTATTCGACTTTTCTTATATTTATTTCACAATTAATGCGATTTCTCAAAACAATATGTTAAAATAAAAGACTCAGTATGAATATTATTTTTACATACGTTTTCTTTTTAAAATATGTTACTTTTAATAATTTCAGGTATTTAAAAATTTGCAGTTGAGATGTGGCAATTTTTAATTTTTCGCAAGACAATGGGGAAATGAAACCAAGTGACTCTCAACAATAAAGAAGCTTAAACTTTCCACAACAACTATGAGGATTTCCAATGTCAATAAAATATTTTCAGAACTATTTCCATTCTTTCTTTGAATGAGACTTCCAAACGGGAAAGATCGCTGCAGAGACGCCTCTGCTTCTCGACATATTTTTATCCACTGCAATAAAGTTACTTTTCTGGATGTTTACTCCCGACTCGCGATAGATTTTCATTATTAACAGCCAGTTTCCCAAAAGAGGCGTTCCCTAGTGAAGTAACTCACCCGGATTTATGCAGTAGTCGTTACGGCTTTTCCTTCGAGAGTCGTGAATATTTTGCTTCCGTGAAACAGTGGCGCGGGTACCTGGGCAGAAAATATTTCCCCGGCTACCTTGCCCGTAATGGTTGCAGGGTACTCTGCGAATTCCCAGTCCACTCATAATTTATTCCGCGTCCTTTCGAAGGTATAATGGCGAGCGTCCGTTTTCGCCAAACTCGACGAACGATAATGGGGGAGATGTGGGAAACTTTGAATGCGACTTTCAGAAAGATCACGAATGCCGAGCAAATGTGGCAAGCAAACCTGCTCTAACTCAAGTACAGAAACAAAAGTACTGTTTTCAACGGCTGCAAAGACTTCGCGCTATTTTAGACGTTCAACGATTATCGAAAATAGCATTACCTGTGTCAATGACTCAACCGCTTATTAATTAAAAAACTACAGAAACTACAGATTTCCCCCCCCCCCCAATTTGTACATTTAAGTCTCGCAAGTACAACGTGCCTCGGGTCGTAGGAAGTTAGGGCCCCTATATATTAACCTTTAACGGTGTTAAAAAAGATCGTTAAAACTGAATTGACGAAGTTTGTTTCCCCGCATCTAGGGCACTCTGTAACTAACACGAAATCGTATTGATATCTTTTGGAAAAGGGTGGGGAGAAGATAGCGCGGCAACTACCATCCTTCATCGGAGTGATTGAAGATCTTTTTTCTGAAATTACGTGTATTAAAGAAAATCATGAGAGGAAATTAGTGTTCAAATTCCTTATTCCTTATTCAAGATTAGATTCAACGGATTTTGAAAGCCAGAAATGCCATTCCTGAACATAATATCTGACAGTACGATAAGTCAGCGTCATAAGAAAACACTGATACGTAGAGCTAGAAAAAATGGACATAGGTAATCTCGGAAGTACAAGTAGCGAAATTACAACCAACAATTTGTTCAGCATAGCGTCCCCTTTTGAGACCACTAGGACTTCAGCATCTCCTTCCCCGCACCAGAACCCAACCCCCACCGCCTAAACACCCTCGCGCAATCTGCATGCTGATCCCCGTGAACTTCCGAGAGAGAGAGAGAGAGCCATTCGGCGCGTATAAAACACAACGTCCGGCCGCCGAGCCGGCTTTATCGGCGGCGCAGAACGTCGCGAGACGGCGGACAAAGAAGGAAGCATTTCTCGAGGGGATGAATCTCTCTGGGCGTGGGCGGCTTTATGTCTCCAGCGAGGGCGCGCGCCGCCGTGGCTGCTTGCTCCTCGCCTCGTCGCTTGCCTCAATGGGCCGATCCGCCTTCGAGAATCGCCCGTAAATGATTTACGGGCCCACAAAACACGCACTCACCGGGGTTACGTGTATCGCGGAGAGAGTGATTTAAATGCCTCATCCCAGGAAAGTACGACCTCTCGACTAGAATGCAAACATATTAATCAATCGACAAGAATACCAACGTAACGGGGGGTTATCGATCGTTTTTAACGGAAACGCGAATGTATTTGTCGGTGCGACTCTAAGTGTGTGATAAGTCACCGGTAGTCTTGTACGTCGGTGTTCGATTTCTGGGCCGTCCAAACAGGGTGTGGCTAGTTGCGACGAAGTAGTTTCTTTTGGTTCTCAAAGAGAAAGTGACAATAACAAATATTCGTGGATGATATTGTAATACCACATCCTCCTTCGCTAGTTTTCGTTTCATTTCAGTTGTTTTCTTAAAGGCAATATATTTTCCAATTAATGAACACTATATTTTATTTTATTTTATCAATTTACTCGAATTTATTTGTAGAAACATAATTACAAATTTTTATATAAAAATAGGGTGCATCTAATACGCCAACAAATACGAAATGTTCTAATATCCAGTGAGACCATTAATGTAGAGATAACTTCCAGAATATTTATATTTGATAAAACTATGTAATACGCCAATAATTACTAAAATAATAAAAAAAATCGTTGCAAATTTGACTCAAAAGAAATGTAAATTCTTGGAGAGTTTAATTTAAACTGATTTATTTCTCTTAATAATTATGACATTTTCGTTCTACGAAAATGAAAATAATAAGTGTCGGTGTCGGCGGCGGCAGACAAGGCTGCGTCTGGCAAGAATGTGTGTACGGAGACGGCAGAGAGCTCCGCCAATATATGGGTTGCGGTGGGTTGGCTTCCTTTCCTATCGGAATCAACATTCTGTCCATAATAATTAAACTATCATCATTTATCTCTTCGTGATCACCACGTGTGCAGAATCAGGGAGAACATAAACCCTAACATTTTTCAGCCCCTACACTCAGAAATAAGGATGAGACCCAGCTTTAAAAAAAAATAAGATCGCTTTACCTCATGTTTGTAACTTGTATTACACGTTTTCATTCTCAAAGGGTGTATACTAGTAACTAACAAACGAGTGAATTACGATCTGTGCATTTACGTTAAAGCACATGATCCATAATCCCTTCTAAAAATTGGTAAATTACAATGAGCATTAATTCTGGATCTATTTGTCATATCAGATAGAAACTTTGAAGAGCTTCAAATAAGTAAGAAAGCAAAGTGTAGCCAAACATCCAGCCATCCTTATTCTTGGATATATACACATATACCATCGACACTGTTAATGCGGTAGAAAATATGTATTTCAAATAAGATAAGCTTAATACGTCATCTACTCTGAAAATGATGAGAAAAGTTTTCGAAGATTATCCATCCCACAGAATAGCATACATCTACGAGCTAAATGAAATAAGAATAATAAAACGTCGTTTCCTAGTGCAGCATTGTATCTTCATCTTCTTCCCACTAACATACTATAATGCGGCTTTTGTTCTACCAGACGACGAAGTTCCATATCTCGTAAATCTTTATTACGAAGCTATTCCAGCTCAGCATTTTAGGAGTTACTACATTCATCTCAGAGACTCTAGGAAAGCACTTTGTTTTCAAATAATCAATGCTCTAGCAACTTGCTAAGAGCTCCATCCATCTTCGTTGCCATCAATGTTTTCGCCACAACCAACCTAGTCTGTAACAGGAAAAACTTAAGTTTTAAGCGGAACTTTTCTCCAAGTTCCTCTTATATAATAATGAATGCATCATTGTGTGAAGAATATGGAGAGAACCCTTCAATTAGCATCTGAAAGGGAAAATACACTAATGACACTGACTCTAGTGACACTAATGACAAAGGTATCCGGGAGAAATAAGCACAAGTTGCTTGGAACTGGTATTCAGATAATTTTTATTATTATTATTATTATTATTATTATTATTATTATTATTATTATTATTATTATTATTATTATTATTATTGTTGTTGTTGTTATTGTTATTGTTATTATTATTATTGTTATTGTTATTATTATTATTATTATTATTATTATTATTATTTGTCGATTTATTCCGCCAATGCAATGGCATGTATTATCTGGATTGACCTGCATATGGCCAATATTCAAGCAAAATGAGATCCAATTTCACAATGAAACAATAACGTATGTTACAGGTACAAATGTTAATCAAGAAGAGTTTAAATGAAGTAACAAACGAAAATGCATTTCTACGACGTGAATCCACTCACGAAGTTACTCGTACATCTCTAAACATCCACACACAGAGGACGCTCGGTAGTCTATAGAGTTTTTGAGAATTCGCCATTAGCTTGATAAGAAAAGAAACAATGTGCATACGCCAGCTGTTCGGTTGACAGGAGAGAGCTGGTAATTGAGATCTCGTTTTGAAATAGAACGTCAATCGCAAGACTCCTATTACTGATGGGGAAGGATGCATTTCGCCTGGAGAACTACGCCTCGCCTTCAAAGTTCTTCTCCACGTGATTCAGAAAAAAAAGGGAATAGGAATGTGTTTCTTTCTATTTCCTCAATCGATCAAGGGGCAAAGACCTTACGGAAGAAGAAAAACGCGCTAGTAATTAACATCTTGTCCTGAAAAAGGCAGCAATCGCCGGGTTACTCTGGATGGAAGGGAAACTCCGCCCGTGGTATGGGTGGGAATAGGGGTAAAAAAAAGGGATAAAGATTATCGTAGGGGTAGGGTAGATTAGGGATATGGTAGAACTAGGGGACGGGCAGATTTAGGAGTGGCAGAGGTAAGGTAGGATTACAGACAGGTGTAGAGATAGAGGCAGAGCTAGGGGTAGGGTAAGGTAGGGGTTCGAATAGGGGAAGGGTAGAAGCAGCAGAAGTGACAGGGTCAGAAGTTGGGGAAAAGGTAGGGTAGGGTTGGGTTAGGGTAGGGGAAGAGGAAAGGGTATGGTAAGGTGTAGGGGCACGAGTAGAGACATGGATAGGGAAGGGTAGGGTATGATTTACGGTAGTGTAGCGTAGCGTAGGGTAGGGTTTTTTTTTTAAGAATAGAGCTTGAGGTAGGGGTGGAGGCAGCGTTAAGAGTAGGTGTAACGGTAGAGTTAGGTACAGTTGGAGCCAGGAGTAGGGATAAGCGTAGGCACATGAACAGAGATTGTTCTGCGCTTTCAGAGGGCACATCCACCACGGTTGTTCTCCACGCGATACACACTAACAGCAAACTCATTATACAGTCACCGCGCGTCATCCCCTCCCCTCGGCACGAACATGAAATAAACCTCGCGCCGACAACATCCAGCCACCAAGTTCCACCGGCGCGCCGGGTACCAACGAAGCCCTCCGCGGGGTGGTCGTCAACACCAGCGAAAACGCGCGCTCCTTCGGACGGAAGCCATCGAAGAGGACGAAGAAGAAGAAGAGCAAGTTGGAGCAACTTCGGGCCAAGCACCTCCTCGGTGGCGCAGGGGGGGGGGCTGTAAACACTGGCTTTATACACCGTCGCGCAAGACCCCCGTGTAAATTAAGGACCACCTCCCGAGCAGAGCGCCCGCCCGCGCGCGCCGCTTGAAGCTTTAAATCTTCGGCCGGGATGAAGGCGCGGTGAGCGCGCACGCCGTTTGCGAGATATCGTTCGCGCCTCTTCCGAAGAAAGGGAGAACGCCCGCGCGATGTTGATGGAAGGAAGGAAGGCAAATTCTAAGCTGCAAATATTTTTTCTTCTTCCTTTTCGTCAATTTTTCCAACAGAGTGTGGAGGTGGGAAATTATTTTCATGATTCGGGTACATTGCGCTGTTGCCTTACAGATTAACCAGCTAGAAGGGGAAGGTGCTTTATAAATAACTAAAACTAATTTCATTTTAGCTTAAATCTAATTTATCAGTCATTACTCGCAAGTAAAACTTCGGCACACCTAGCATGAACATTTTGTTTTCTTCATATTAAGTAGTGCTCGTTCATTTTTTAATATATTAATTTATTTATTTATTTTTGCGAACCCAAGACACGGGAAGATAAAGACAATGAGATGAAATAAAATAAACCGTTGAAACTAGAAGAACAGAGCAAGAAATTAAAGTATGCAACCATGCATCTGAGAAAATGTACAATAAACAAAAGGTAAACAGGTATTCGGCAACCTATTATTAATCTAGTGATGCTTCAGCACCACAAAGTTTTTCGCATTTATTTGTAACGGTTACGACACATAATATTACAACAATCTGCAAAAGTAATACCAAGCAGCAAAGCATTCTTCTCCGCGCCGAGATACGAACTCAAGTTCATCGAGGCAGCACGCCATTCGCTTTACGCCTACATCACCTGACTCACAGGTGAATGCAACCTGTTCGTCACCTTAGAAAAGGGAGATATTTGCATTTCCAATTTTTCAAAAATTTAGAGTTTTTTTTCCCTTTCCGAAAATACAAAGGTTTGGCGAAAATTGAACCTGCCATTTTCTTTTAAGCGTCTAATGCTCTATCCGAGAAAAAAAAACAACTAGTGGAGCTACAACAGCACGTACTATATCGTGTTATTTCTAAATTTGCACTTTTCAAAATTTCGAGTTAAATAAAAAAAAGACACGCTCCATTTTCATAAGCGTTCCTTGTTGTATCCGTGCATGCTTTTTCTAAGAAATTGGCAACAGAGGTAAAACGAGTGTACGTAAATAGAGATTGAATGTACCAGAAATAGCCAACAAAGCTAAATCAAATCTCTGTCCGTACAATATTTTTGTATACGGCTTCCAGACGTCTGATTTACTAAAACCGTCTAATGAAAGGGCAAGGGGAAGGCGCATCGGATACCAAGGAGAGCGGAAGCGGTAACGGGGGCATTCGAATGAGACTTAATAGCCGTTTCGGCGGCGGGCGCGGGGGCGGGGCCAGAGGCGAAGGGGGCGGGGCTGTTTGAGGGGGCCCACAATAGCGAGCGGCGTCCGCGTCGTGGCTGAAGAGGGACCGAGCCGGGCCCCGCAGGGGGGCGGGGCGGCCGAAGCGGCTGCTAACAAGCAGGAGGAGGAACTCACTCGGAGGAGCGGGAGGCGGGGGTGGACGTGGAAGGGGGAAGAGAGGTCGTTGGAGTGGGAGGGTCGTCGAGGGCTAGGTTAACAGCTCGACGAGTGACGAGAGGCGGCGAAGGCGGGGGCGCTGGGGGCGAAGCCAGGGTAAGAGGTGGGGAGCGGGATGGCGGGCGCACGACTGTGGTGGAACCGGGGCGGAGGCGGGAGCGACGGTGGTGTGTGGAGGGGACAGGTGGGAAATGAAGACCGCTATGACAGCAGAGGCGGCGGAGTCGGAGGGATGGTAAGGGGTAGCTGGAGAGAGAGGCCGAGGAGGCGGGGCGATGGTGGAAGGAGAGCGGTGGCGAGAACGGCGGCGGGGGCGAGAGCGGTGGCCTGGTCGAGGTTGACTGAGACAGCAGCGGCTGAGTTAGGGTAAGAGGTGGCGTGCGAGAGAGGCGGAGCAGGCGAGAGGTACAACGGGGTCGGTACTACGGTGGAGCGAGAGTGAAGGAGAGAATGGCGGCGGTAGCCAGGTCGGGGTTGACAGCGGCAGCTGAGACTGGGTGGCAAGAGAGGAGGAGCGGCGGATGCGACGGCGGGGGTGGGACAGCGGCGGAGCAGGGATGTATGCGAAGCGACGGTGGTCATGAGACAGAGGTGAAGCGGGGGTTACGCCGGGGTTGACGGCGGCTGTGACAGCAGGGGCGGCAGAGTCGGAAGCAGGGTAGGAGGTGGCGGCGAGAGATGCAGAGGAGGCAGGCGCGACTTCGGAGGTAGGACGACTGCTGCAGAGTCGGAGGAGGCATGGGAAGAAGTGGGAACAAGAGAGGAGGCAGCTAGTGACGGCGGGGAGCGACGAATGTAGAAGGGGGAACGACGGTGGGGAGGGTGTGGAGCGGGTGCTAGGCTGTGACAGCAGCGGTGTCGGAGGCAGGATAAAGGTGGCGAGGGAGGCGGTAGTGAGCGACGGTGGGGACAAGAGCAGGGGCCAAGTCGGGGTTGACGGCGTCCGAGCTACCAGGAGCGGTGGCTGCGTTGGCGGGGGCTGAGAGGGCCGCAGCCGTGGACGGAACATTGTGACAAGAGGAAGGGGCGGGGGCGGGGCCGGCTGGAGCGGGCTCGTTGGCACCCGAGGCAGCAGAAGCGAGGCTCAGGTGGCGATTGCGCGCAGTTTACGGACCGGGGCCCGCCGCCCCCGGAGCTTCTCCGGTTGCTCCCCCACCCCCAACCCAGTGAACGAGCGTGAGCTTTACCTACCCTCTGCAGAGGGAGATGAAGCGGATAAAGTAACAGAGAGCACACGTCTCTGGCATTTGTTAACGGTAAAACACCCCGAGAGCGATACATTAATCGTTCACGCGAGTCACTTAAACCGTGCAAAAGTTATTTACGCACCAAGGGGGTTATAACATTTCTAATGATCGAGAGCAACAAAAACCTCGGGGACAGAGATCGTTAGAACTAGTGGCCCGATGGTAGGACCCGATCATTAGGACCAGTGATAGCCCGTGGTACCAAAAATATTTTATTTATCTTATTTTATTGATTCGGATTTACTTACCTGTTCTTTCCCCACGATTCAGTGTACTTGAATAAATTTATTTAAATAGTACTGCGACCTACTTCGATTATTTTCAGTGACTTTTGTACGTGATGGCCGATAACTACACCAGCCTCTTAAACATATTATACTTTAACTACTCCAAAATTACCATAAATATCACACTACATTTGAACAAACAGTGGTCGCAAAACCTAGTTGCGACCACTGTCCAACCTGCGAATGGACTTACTACCCTGCATGTTCACATATATTTCCTAAAAGCAATTATCATAAGTCAAAATTAGTTCAGTTCAAACTCGTAAGTATTATTAAAAGTGTTCTAATAATTAGTGACATCCTATCAACAACAACCAACATTTCTATATCATCTTTCGAAGAAAGGAAGCTCGGTCTATTTATCTCATTTGATCATTCTCTAACACTGTCTAGTTAGAAGTGTTACGGTAATTTCGTCATAATTACGACATTTCGTAAATAGTATAAGACTTATTTAAGAAACTAATTAAAAATGATACATCTAAACACACAATATAACAATATTCAGAGAATCAAACAACAACTAGTCGTGCGACTTCACATTATTTCTTGCGTTATTTGTGCAACTCAGATGATTCAATGAAAATGAGACCTGTGTCACTGTTTTAAGTGTTTCTTGTTCTGCGCAGAAAATTCGAAGAAAAAATTAAAGCGGATTTGAGAAAATGTCTTCTTTATAAATTGCATTAATTTCTAGCACAAATTACAAGAAAGCAACTAGTTTTTTCAAACATTAAATGACGTTTTTTCAGAGCTGATTTTTAGAAGAGATTTTGTTTAACGCAAAAATCTGTCTTTAATTATGTGGTTTTCAAATGACGATTTTTTTTTTAATATTGGAAAATACAGAGAGCTCGCAGAAAAAGATATTAACACAACACTTTTTAATATTCAATGGTGCATGCGAGTTAAAAATTTAATAAAACTAATTGGATCCATTTTTTAGAAAAAAATCGTTTAAAAAAAGAAATTCCTCTATTTCATACACAATTAAGCGAAAACTACTCCTATTTTCAAAAAAGTGTACATCACCTTATTTCTAGCCTTATTTCTAACGGCTTAGGCGCTAGCTATGACCAAACACAGTCAGACGTTTTGTCAGTCGATTTTTCGATATTAAGGACCCACAAAACATTGATTCTGACTAGACAGATGTTACAGGAAGTAATTTACTATACATTGGAACAAGATTTATCCAGTAATAAGAGTGTTTCTGTAAAAAAGTTCGCCTTGTCCTGCACACAATTACAACACCATATCTTCATACGAAGTAAGTGCGAGAAAGTAATAATTATCTAAACGCTCAAACGCCAAGACTAATTCTCAGATCGTTACTACACACAATTACAATACCATCTCTTCATACGAAGTAAGTGCGAAGAAGTAATAACTGATCTAAACGCTCAAACGCCAAGACTAAATGTCATACCGTCACAGGCGCACGTCCGCAAATAGCGCCCGCTCCACCCCCCAACGCGAACGAGGGCACACCTGTCGCCGCCACCCGATCCCACCTGCTCCGGGAAACCAAGACGACCGACAGCGAGAGCGGGGGTGGGGCGGGGGCGGAGGGCAGGAGTCGCAAGACGAGCGCAGCCGGGAGAGGCCTTTTGTCCTCGGCGGCTGCGCGCCCAGATGTACAGCTCGCCGGCGGTTGGGGGGAGGGGTTGTGGGCGCCGGCGTTGCCTTGCTCAAAGCGCTTAGGCGGAGCTACCCCCCTGCCCCGCTCTGCGCGCACCCTCCGCCCGCCCACGGCGGATGCAAGAGGGTGCGTGAATTATGCTCCGGGTGGGGGTGGAGGCGCGATAATTTTCGTTGCGTCGGCGGGCGAGTCGATTCCTGAGACCTAGGGTGTTGCCACCAGGATGGTGTGTACCCGTTTGTGGGCTTTCATGGGCTTAACGAACAAACACAACCACGAATTCAATATTTCTGTCATATTTCCAGCATTCTTAATAGTCACTATTTATGATATGAATGAGAAAGGTGGCATTTTATTTTTCAAGCAGGAAAGGTTGCGACAGGAGGTGAATACTCATCTACGAATCACTTAATTGTGTACTACTCGTATGTTACGTTAAGGTCAGTAGTAGCTCCTGCGGTCAGACGGAAGTACTTCTATATTTTTTTCTTTGTTGCAGTCACATTGTTTGCCTGAATATTTGAGCAAGATCTTATTTTTAGCACCAGTGTTAAAATTTTAACACTTGTGCATGTTTCAAAGGTAAAAGCTTTTACTTCTGGCAGTTTTATTTACTACACACATTCTTATTAGTTTGTAGAGCATTTTGAAATTTTCCTTTCAGTAGAACAGAAAACACATTTATATTATTTTAGCATTTTTGTAATAAATATTTCCATACAATTGAGTTTCATGTCAAGAGTTCTTCCCCACCCACGTCACCTTTGTGGTGAAATACTGCATTCAAATGTTTTAATATCATTGCTTCTCTTAGGTTACTGAGAAAAAAACGAAAACCTTTTCTGTAATATGTGTACCCATTTTAGAGGTCAATTCATTTGCAGGTGAGCTATTAGTGTAACTCATACTAATAATAAATAGAGGTTCAATATACGAACTTAAATAATATGTCTACACCAAAAATTGGATAATTTTTGCAGTTCCTTTTCAAATTGGCAATTCAAAGATTGAAATTCTGTGCTACATCGCACGTACTGAGCGATGGAAGATCGAAGGGTAGGTTGTTTGTTTCTACCCAAAAGCGCGCTACCCAAACGAGGGCTCAGAACAGTGACACGAGCCCGCGTTTGCTTTCGGAGAGAGCTCTTGCTTTGTCACCGCGCACCACGGCTGGACTCGTACCTCCCACGCTCCCTCCCGCACTTTCCGCGACCCCATTTCCTACCACACGCGAACACATTAACACAACGAACAACCGATTCGTCAGCTCAAATTTGGCACATTATCATCACACATCCGTTCTATTTTCGATGAAATAATAGCAAAATTTCTTACGAAATAATTTTATATAAAATTTAATATTGACAATGTATTTGGTTTCCAGATTCACTATATCTTAATTATAATGCGTTAATAATTATTTTCCGTCGGATTTGATGGATAAAAATTGAAATCTGTATTTGTTCTATAACCTTAATTTCTGATTTCATGGGTGAATAAACTGTTTGTGGTCAAAAGACAAGGAGTTCTAATGTAAATAAGAAACACTGGACTTTGACAAACGAGAGAGTACAATTAAATTAATTAAAAAAATTATATTTTTGTGTCGTAAATACTAATTTGAATAATGTAACGTCGTGTGTAGGGATCTACACCACAAGGAAACAGACACGAGTGAGTATATACAAGTTTTATTTACATACTGTACATATTTACACCCTCACTCTAAGGCGGTTTGCCAGAGCTACCACTGCAGCCCTCCTCTCCCTACATGCGCCTTGCGGCGACGCCTACGACCAGCCGGCAAGGCCGCGTCGCAGATTGGCAGCTGGTGTGCCCCGGCAGATTGACGATCTGCCCGAATGTGTTTGAAGAACACATCACCCTGTCCGAACTCGTCGAACAACCACGTGCCCTCGGCACTCCGCACCAGCCTGGGCGGACAAAGTTTTTGTGGTCTAGCCACGAGGAAACCGAAACGTTACCCACTCGCGCCGTCTCGCCACGGCGTCTTTATAGGTCCAAGTCACCTGACCTCCTACGTCACTACTCCCCACCCCCGCGCGGTGGAAAGCCTTTCCCTGGTGCTGCCTGGCCCGCGGACCATTTCCTGTCGGAAGGTCCCTTCTTTGTTCTATCTTTAGATCCCCCAGCCCTCTACCTTGCACTCGGCTGCTGCCAGGCCGTGACGCTACAATAAAATAATAGAAACAATTGTTTTAGGTGCTTAAAACAATACGTCTAGTATTGCAACCTCATCATTCTTTAAATACTTGTCAGTATAATTTAAAATTGAAATGCACATTTCTGTATCATTGTACACACTCAATGAGAGAAGATTGTAAGCACATCAGTTTTCATGTAAAAGAAAACAGATAGTATTTACCTCCTTAAACGTAATAAACATATATAAATCGGTTGAAATTATTCAAATTATATTTTATTTTACTGATTTTACAGAAGACTTCCTTCATAAAAATTGGTATATAATAATACGCACAAGCGGGCCCATACATAGAAAGATAAAAATAAATTTAAAAAGGTGAAAATTAGACTGCGACATCTTGCAAAAATCCTTTCATGCATTTTTTTATGCATTTTAATTTTTCACAACTAAATAGTAGAAAAACCTTTTACCAACCTCTCTTCATATGTTTCTTCTCCAAATCGATACAGGATACGTCGACACACCTGAATTTTACATCAAGGTGTTAAAACTTCTGTATTCCTGCTTGTTCGTTGCCGTATTTTTAGAAGCTAACGGCAACTGTGCCTCCCAGCTACGAGAAAAATTTATTATAGTTAAGAAGGAGGACGAACTGTAGTCGTTAATATTCAGCTTGGAAGAAAAGCGTAGTTGTCTCAGAAAAAGTTGGAGGCGGCTTCGCGGGCGAAGTGAAACTTGTAAAATTAACTTTAAAAGGCAAAAACTCAAGAAAATGGTAACGCTGGTTCTCGACTTTTTCTCGTACTCGCTTATTTTCCTCGAATGGAAATGGACTCCCCAGATCTACTTCTAGGGAATAAATATAAGATACAATATACTTAGGATAGTTTAAGCCAGTCATTTGTGTTACCTTTGTTTCTGTTTTATTTAACCTGTCAGATTCTGACTCTTTGTCTTTCGTCAATCGAAAACGTACGTAAATAAGTATATAACATACAATGAGAGAAAATATCATGGAATGAATTTCCTTTACTTTCCTTTCCTGAGACTATTTTCCTGGATATTTCCTACGCCTGTCAAAATGTTTAGACGTTGATGCAAGTGTATCCAGTAGAATGCCACAAGAATTCCCCAGATCAAATATAAATGAATTATATCCAAGATAAGCCCTTTTCCACATGTGGTTTGAATTCATTTATCGCTCACGAATACACATTTGTCACAATATTAAGTATGTGCATATTCAATACTATAATCCGTTATTTCTAAAACAAGATCTCTCTGTTTACAGAAATACCATAGAAGGAATACTTTTACAATGTTAACTAAGATTTCGAAAGTCGGCTTGCGGGATTTTCCCGATATTACGAGGGTTAATTCGTCCACTCTCGGGAGCACCCCCCCCCACCCCCACAGCCGTGAGCTCCTATGAGCTCCAAGATCCGCCTCCTTCCCGGCATTGTCCGCTCGGTGGACGGCGGGGTAATGTAGTGCATGTACGTTTAGGTGTGTGTCAGGGAGAAAGATAAAACAAAGAAGTGATAGCAAAGATCCTGTGCCTGTTTTGTGAGGGTACTGCTCCGACCATCGCCTGGTATTGATCGGAGAAGTCACGGAAAAATACCGATCAGAGCGTCCGGTCGTTAGAATTCTCTTCCCAACAGCAAATGAATGTGGCCCAGGTGTCAAGCTAATGTAGAAAATTCTGCCTCCGTCGAAACTCGAACCACAGGACCCTCACACTGTAGTGACATCAGTTGATACCCAGACCCTGATTTTCATTTCTTCCGGAGAAACGTTCGAATTCTAAAGCGCCGGAAAAGACAACGGAGCGAAGGCGAGAAGAGTGAAGGGGGAGGCGGCAGAAGGCGAATTAAATGCATAAATCACGAGTAGCCCATCCATCGCGCAGGGCGGAGCGAGGCGAGCGCCGCTTCGGCAGCCTGGAGAGGCTCCTCAATTAGCGGCCGCCTGACAGGTAGCGCCCGCTCCCTCCCCCTGCAATCACCACCATCTCCGCCTCTCTCCGCACGCTACCTGGGCCTCCGAAGCGGCCGCCGCTTCCCCTTTACGAATTTCACACTCGAGAGATACCATTCCTTTGAAATGTTCCTAAATAATAACATTTATTATTAGTGTTAATGTTGCATTTCGCTCTCTCATTGCTGAATTTCCAAGACACCGATCTCGGAGATTAAAGATACTTTTCAAGCGACTGGAAGGATTGAATTCTCACATTTGTCTAAATTAATAAACTTGCCTCAAGGATGTGGCAAGGGTACTAGCATCCCGGTCGAGGCAAAACCACTCGTAACTTTTCTTTAATATCGTCTCAATTTTTTGTTGCTGTATGACACAAAAAAGCTCTGGCAGGCGGATCTTGCTACTTACAGTGAAGGAAACACGTCACGCTCCGACATGACATATTACTTACAAGCATGGGAATTTAACTAGGCACAGGAACAGGGAACACCGTTAGCTGACCAGCATATTCGGACTATCGACCCGTAAATGCCAAATACATACACTGTCATAAACTATCAATGCATCTGGTATGTGAAACTGTTGAAAGAATCGGTCAAATAGTAGTTGGCGCAAAAAGGGGGGGGAGGGGAAACCGCGTGACGACACGCAGCACGCCGGTAGGCGAACCCTCTGGTCAATCGCCTCCCGTTGCCGTAGTCTCTCTCATCAGCCGTCCACACTCTCTAGTGTAGCGTTTTCCGTCGTCACTCGACGATACGGCCCAATCGCCACGACGCGCCGACTCCCTCGCAAAGGTCCACACTGCATCGGACGTGCATGTTCAATAAATATGATCAGTCTAAATGCTGTCTTTAACTTCCTCTTCTCTCACGAGTTGGTGCAGGATTTCCCTCTCCTAACGCCTCGCAACAATATCAGCCCGTTCGGTGGCGCAGATTCCTCGCCGAGCTACGGCGAAGGGAGCGATGCGAAAGAGTCTCCGCACGCGCAAACGCACTCCTTCCCGGCCTCTCCTCCCTCCATGCGGTCACGCACGTCCCAGCTGCGGCGCACGAGCGCGCGATCAAAGTCGGCCCGCGGCCCGGCCAGCTCCCCATTCTCCGACGCACCGCGCCACGCACCTCGCTGCGCATCCTTTCCTTTCCAAGCCTCGCCCCTCGCCCTCGGCCGCACGGCTAGCTTCCCTCTCTTATCCTTCCCCTCCACGTCACGCTCCAGACCATCCACGACTCCCGCCCCGCCGCTCGCCGTCCCTCCTCGCTCCACGCCACCCACCGCCCGCTAGTGCCGGGACGCTCCGCACCGCTCGCTCTCTCTCGTTCACGTCCCTGTCTGCAATATTCCAGACCGGCCCCCTCGCTGATCTTCGTCGTTCCAAGTCCGCCGAACCTGCTTCACACTCTCCTGCATCCAACGATGGCCCGCACATAGCTGCGACTCTCCTCCCTTCTACGCCGCTACATCGAATATTCCTGCGCACCCCTCGCCGCACCGCGCCAGCCACACTCTCCTCCTCTCATCCCGCGACACCTCACTCCCTTCTCGACACGCTTCGTAACATCCACGCACCCTGCCCGCCCCTGTCCGACCTTCTTCGCTCAGAGTGAACCTGTTTCTCACTCCCCTCCGTCCCACCACGCCGTTTCTTTATTCCCTTCGCCACACATCGGCTCCATGCTCCATCCCATGCCGTCTCCCGTCGACGCGGCTTGCTCCGAACCGCTCTAATCTCCTAAGCACGTCTCATCACGCCACCGCTCTGCCCCGCCCCTACGTCTTCCCGACCTGCCACGCTGCGCTCACGCTTTCTTCCTCTCTCCCCCGTCCCGTTCTATCCAAGCCACTCCTCACCCAACAGGCGCCGCCCTCACCACCTCGCGGTGAGAAGTGGAGGTGAGGCGGCGCCTTCGTTTTCTCTCCGCGCTTCCCAACTTTCTTCCCGCACCGCTTCCTTCCCCTCACCGACCTACCCCCTGCCGGCCCATCTCCACGCCCTACAATCGCCGCCTCGCCTCCACCTCCGACCCTTGGGTGCGCCGCTCCGCCTCCGGCCCGGCCGCGCGCATGCCATGCATCTTGCATGGGCCGCCGCGCCGCGCCCCGTCCCGACCCGTCCGCCCCGTCTCGACCCGTCCGCCTCTCCGCACCGCAACCGGAGGCCGCGGCGGCCGCTGCCGCCCGGGCGCCCACCGCTCCACGGTTGCCCGGCAACCAGGTCACGTCGCCTCCCTACCCGCTCCCTTCCGTTCCTATCCTTTTCGCTCATTCCCTCTCCGGTTCATTCTACTTCTAACGCCCTATCGTCTAATCAGCACCTGAGAGGGGTTTGGTTCTGTGCTGACCGGGACGAGCCGCGTCATAGTCGGTGAGCTGACGTTTCGCCCATCACGTTGTGGCCTTTTTCTGAGCAATACTGAATATCAATATAGGGCTCATCTCGAACTGCATAGTACCTAGTTGCTCCGGCTGAGGAAGCCTACAAACCCAGCGAGTGGAAGTTCATTTTAATGAAATTTCAATAATTATTACATTTTTTTGTTCTGCTTGTTTGTGTGGTAAATGGTAGTATCTACATCAATGTAGTATATTTTTAGTCAGCCACTACAAAATACAATTCTTTCAGGGCTAAAGGTCAAATTTTTAGCACTACCGCTAAAATGAAACGATGCCCAAAAATTTAGATAAACCAGTGTATGCAACAAACAAAACCACATATTTTCGTCTTACCGCATCAGTTACTACTGACTTCAATTTATCATTAATGATTAATTATGATTTTATTTTGCCCGTACGATTGCGACTGTCGACCTAGTGTCGCAACATATTCTTCTCGCAAAACAAAAAGTCACTTTTACCATTCGTAACATAAATAACAATTACTCAACAATGCTTTCTGAAAAGAAGTTAATATAATGTTTTCAATGATAAATTCTGCGCTATTCTTCCCAATAAGTACAAACTGGCCATAAGACAGAGCACTTCTTGGCAATAGCAATGCAGCTCTCATTTGTTACGCTTCCGCCAGAACCAATTCCAAACCTAATATTCTCTTAACTTAGTCCCCTCCGTGCGAACCTAGAATACCTATTTCGGCGCTTTCTGTCAGCATCCTGTCTCAATGCCGGTGGTCCCAATCCACGGGGCTGGGCGTAGTCTCATACTCCAGTCGCTTTCGAATTTTGCCGCGACCTTTTGCATTGTATTTCACCAACACTCATAAAGTACACAAATTATTATTCATAGTTTTATAAATTTTATGAAAAATAAATTATTTTACCTTACTCCAAAAAAAATTCTAAAATTTAAATATGCCGAACACGAAAATCTAATTTAGTCACTTTTGTAGGAACTGACATGAAATGGCTCGTACTCGATAACTCACCTCTCGGTGACGCCCACAGCTTTGGCACGAAGGAATTGCCACTTACCTAAAACAAAGAAAATATATAAATTAGGCACGAATCCCGCTTGCGTAGTGTGCAAATACAATTGCACACCACACAGAGTGCAGTAGTTTATATTTCCAAAATAAAAACTCTCGAAATATATTACAAAACCACATTATCAACTTATGTGTAGGTCAGACATAAATTTAATCACATATATCCACACCTACCTCTCTGAAATCTTATAATTTTATGCGACTGTTTCTACTGCAGAAACGTGAAACCCATTCTCATCAACTCCTAATAACTTATGATTGAGATCAGTCAATAATTAGGCCAAGTGTTACTTCTTTCTGCGCTTGAAACCACACGAATATTCGAGACGAACGCTCCACGCAATTTGAGATAGCACCTCCGCGACCCACCGAAGAAGAGAAAGACCGCGTTTTAATACGGGACTAAATGCGGCAGCAACTCCACGGATTACGATTCCGCGACACGACCCATTTGCGACATAAAACACAGACCCTCATAGGAGCCCTCGCCAAAGAGCTCAGAGTACTCGCCAAAATTACACCACAAAACTGGGGGGAGTTTAATTTTTTAAATGGAAATGATAGCCGCGACCCGAAACGATACCTTTAATAAAAATTCGCCAAGAGAGCGAGCACTAAGTTGAGAGTAGGGCACGCTGGATCGGGCGTAAAGATTGGGACAAAGACTTTTCTTTTTCTTTTTTAGAAACTAGGAGATAGAAGAAGGCATGAGACGAGACTAGAACACATCAAGATACTTCAAGCATTTTCTTGTCTTGAATGGACTTTTCGACGTATAGCCAAATTTTTACTACTTTTTATTACTTCGACGTAGTCACTAAATAACTGGATACGAACGTATTTCATGACTGTACTTTATTTGCAGCACCATTTATACTGCCTAAAATGTGCATCACGTTGGCCACATATTTCCTGAAACAAACTTTCCCAACTTTTTCCGGTTTTCCAGAGCACATGAATTATTTTTCACTGATAACATTTGTAGACTTTTTCTCACTATTTAAAGACAATATTAAAGAAAGCCTGAAATTAATTTGTCTCCGATTTCGTCGGGATAACGTAACCTCAAGAAAGAGAAATCAAACAAAAAATAATACTGTACTGCTTTTCTAAAAAAAAATAATAAAATAAATAAATAAATAAATCTAGTTTTATAACCATCTCAAAATGTTCGTTGCCTTCAAACGATTATTTCACAAATTCCATCATTTTGTGAGAATAATGAAATTTCTTGATTTTTTCCGTGTTTTCCAGAAATAGCCACTCTTCTTTTTTTTTAAAAAAAAAACTTTTTTGTTGCACTAAACATCTCTAATCGCCCTTTAAAATCCTAATAATTTTAGCTCAATATAATTTAAGCTGTGGAAAATAAATTCAAAAGCGGCCCTACGTAGAATATTAGATAAACTGAAATCAGTATTAAAGAAAAATCTCCGATTACTCTGGCTGCAAGCATAAATAATTAGTGCATTACTATTCCGACAAAAATATAAGTATTACTCTTAAAGTGTTGAGGTAGAAATATTTTCTGAGTATCAAAAAGTGACTGCCAGAGAATCCTTGATATGAGTTTCATGTAATAAAATTTAAAAAGGTTGAAAGTATTTATGAAATAAAATAATAATTATAAGCAGATAATTATAAAAATGGGTAAATGGTGAACCCTGCCAGACAAAACGACAGGGTTTAAAAGTTTTAGCACAAGAAAATGAAAATTGTGGAAAGAAATAATTCTAGAATTTACCGTACAAACTGAGTGAAAATTTCACTGTTTGCTAATGACGATAATAATATGAACAACGATCAAAATGTAATTCCACAATTAATTTCAATTTAATTTGTCACAAATGTTTAATCTATTTAAAATTTTTGCACGTACATCGAAGATACGTCGAATTTGTCACAAATGTTTAATCTATTTAAAATTTTTGCACGTACATCGAAGATACGTCGAATTAAAAAAAAACATTATAATATTCATTTAAATATTAGGATCAAAATGTAATTCTCACAGCCAAAATAAAATTCCGTGAAATGAACAATTGAAAATGCATTATATTCTGTCTTGGGATTGATATGTTTAGTTCTGTTGTTATCCGAAAAAATAAATATTTGTTTCAAGCACAGTTTTCTGGGAATTTCAATAAAAACAAACAAAACGAGGGAAACAACAGCGAAGACACCTGTAGAATACACAAATTAGAATTGGGTAGGACAAGTAACCTTCGAAGCCCTCGATTATCAGAACGATTGTACTTAAGATGAATAGGATTAGAAAAGTATAATTCCATAGCAATACTCCTGGATATTAAATTAAATTATTTAATATAACCAAGGTTTGCATAGTACGCAACGTTTATTGTTTGAAATATCACAAGGTAGCAGAATTTATTTAACGCGGGGTAGTACGAAACTGTGAAGCAGGAATGAATATGTTTAGTAGAGCAAAGTTGACGAAGGTAGACGGAAGTTTCGACAACGAAACAGGACACAATACGAAGAGAGTAAAGGGTACAGTCAGGTTCGCAAATGAAATGTTAAAGTGATAAAGAAATGTGAGGTAAAGAGTAGCGGCGCTAATTATGAGACGATGGATAAGGACGGGAATGCCCACGGTGTCTGTAGCAAAGAAGAATAATGTACTTGTATTACAGGCAGGGAAGGGTATTACTCGCGCAATATTTCTTGAACGATGACCTTGCTTCACCCTCTCTAGCACAATAAACAGTTGAAAGCGAAAGCTCACAGCGAGCACTAATGACAATATTCCAAACACCCCTGTACTGGTGCGAAATTGAAACTATTTTCTGTTAAAGACAACTTATGTCCGTGATTTTCTCCAAAACATGCAAAGAAATGACCGAAACAGGTGAAGATCCATCAGAGGAGATACCTCGAACTTTTAAGAAAATTGGAACCCAAATAATTGAGAAAGTTGTGAAGGCATGACTGATTCTCCAGAGATTGGCATTGCTTCATAAAATCAAGAGGCCGATTTCGTAACTAATACCCCCACCTTACCAGCATTTCTTCAATTCGTCGTTCAAGAAAAGGTGCGCGAGTAATACTGAAGGTATGAACAAGTGGGTGCAAAATACGCCAATGTCCAGCGAGGAGGCACGGGATAGGTGAATCCGACGCAATGAAGAACAAAAGTGGGAACAACTGGCGAGAGCGGTGGAGCGAGATGAGGGACGAGGTCGATTGGAGCGAGTCGGAGCAGCAGCGCGAGGAACGAGTCGACTCGTGTGGGAGTGGAGAGCAAGGTCGAACACTCTACACAGCAGACGGCAGGGAACGCAGCGCGGGGGCGCCGGGCAGTGCCCAGAGCAATGAAACGCACAGCGACGCAGCCCAGCAGGACGGGGCGCGCGCTTTGAAAGGAGCAGCAACGGGCGGCGCACACTGGCCTGAACCACGCACTGAATACATAAATTGTTGGTTTTGTTACTTTCTAATACCCAGGGACATGAATATTAAAACATTAACCACAACGTAATGAGCGAAATCGCAGTGGATTTTTTAGTTGGCACTCGAAAGTATTGCCGGTTAGTTTTCATTCTGTATTTGCCGTAGGGGACCGCCCCAATAGTCTCAGTAATATTCATCCATTATTTGAGCCGTTCCCGGCTCAGGGAATATGGGATCCGATTGGGAAAACAATTGTCGGAGAATTTATTTTTGACAGGATTTTAAGCAAATTTCTTTCACATGCTACAACACATCTTTATCAGTCACAACAACAATGAAATGCACACAGAGCAAAATATGTTTTTTGAACAAACTATGCACAATACTAGAAATCCTAAAAATGAAAAATAAATAAATAAATAAAAAGGCAGAATCCAGATGATCACATTTTCAATTTTTTTTCGCAAAATTATTTTTTCCTGGAAAGATGGAACTGTCATCTTATAACGATTAGGTGAAAACTGAATCCTCCAGAATTCTCCTACCTGTCTTCTCCAGAATTCCCGTCCCATCGAAACAAATTTTAATTAATTAGAAAGCTTTCTATGAAACGTTTTGCCTGAAGTTCGATAAATTTGTTAACAGTAGACACATACCATATTATTAGAATTCAAAATTTATGACCAAATAAACATTCTGTGGCCCTTTGGTGTCTCACAAACTGTGTGGTAGCTTTCCGTGGTGCGATCCCGGGTGCGTCTCCTGGTCGGGCCAAACATAGAACGGTAGCTTTCCTTTACAATCATCACAGTTCCATTACCTGTGTAAGAATCAATACTCAGGCAGGCTAAGTAAGGTACACACGGTAAACAGTACACGTTATCCTCGCCTCTCCCATTCCCCCCAGCGTGCAAAATAAATAAAAAAACAGGGCCCAGTCCTTGGAAATCCACTGACAGAAGTCGAATTAATCCGACCCTACAACACCAAATAAATGCATAAACATTTTGCATTAATGATAATGATTTAATATATTAATGTACATTATTACAATGCAAGAAAGAAACTGGCCGAAAGAACATGTTGACAAAAATGTTGCAAAAGGAACCCGCCTGAACACGGATCTACCCCGCACCAAGCAAGCGTTCGGGCCGCCTTTCAGACCACTGTGCGCGGGGCTGCGGGGGCGGGCGGGTCCCACGCTCGGCTCGCGCTGATGAAAATGTTCTGGGCGAGCGGCTGCCACCCCCCCCCGGCCCTACACCCCTTCGCGGCGCGGTCGGCGGGCGATGCGCGGTAATATACGCAGAGAGGCGCGCGGTCCCTCCCCCACCCCAACTCTCACCCTCCCCCCACCCCCGCGTCTGCGGCTCGCGGTCGCCGTCGAGCTGCCCACTGCCGCCGCGGGGGCGTGGGGTGAGGAACGAAGGGGGGGGCGAAACAAATTCGCGGAACACAATGCGGGAGCTCGCGCGCGCACCAAGATCCATTTTGCGAAAAGGCAATTCCCCCGGACTTTAAATTACCTTTCAAAAGCGGCGACGCAAACAAACTTCGGGAGGCAAAGGTAATGTGCCGATATTAGAAGTCGTCATTAACAGCCTTACGACGGCGGGGGGGGCGGAAGAGGATGATGCGATAACGTCATTTAACATGCAGGCTTGCCGCAATATTTGGTGACACTGAAAAGAAGAGGGAAAACGCACGTCATTGTAATACAGTTCGCTAATATTCGTAACATACGATTCATTTAAATTTATCGGCACGCAGCTCACTTCGTCATCGAGGAAATGTTCCACAGGTTGAAATTCCAATTCACTTCCTGGTGAATCTTCATCGCGTTACCTATACCATGAAAGAACATAATGTAGGAGAATAATTTCAAAACGATACTTTTTGTAGCTTTACGACCAAATGCATAATGTCTTATCATTCAGAATAAACTAACAGGCGAAGGAAACCTGGATATAAAAATGAGAATTTCAGCAAACAAAGATACTAATGCGTTTGTAGAAAATAAATCCTGAAATCGTCAGACTCGTCAAAAAGATTTAAGATGAGAGACACGAAAAATTCGCAAGATAGTCAATAAAATCTACCACGTCTCCCTATCCAATAATTAAAATATAATAACAAATCCTCTTGGTATGCTCACAACACTTCCAACACTTATTTTTTAGTCTAACAGGCATCTCTTTCCCAGCTACAAGTGCGTAAGTAACAGCTAACTGACTTAATGTCGCGCCCGGTTAACTTCAACATTTCACTGCTTAACTCGGGCCTTTTTGGGGCATTAACGTGATGTAGACGCACATGAAAACCTTCTACTGCACTAGGCACAACTAGCACTATGAGCTACAATAGCGATTGACAGCTGTGCCACCACCCATCAACATCTGCCACCCTCGTTCAAAGTGACGCCGCTCACCATTACGTTATTATAGCGTCCAAATTCACAGCCCTTTTTCACTGCAGTTTCAAGCTTGTTTGCTAGAGGGCAACGGCCCTAGTTCGACTCTCGGCTCCCAGAGTCGCTATCTATTTCTTTACGGCTGGCTGCAGCCGCCAATGCGATGAACGTTGGAAATGCAGGCGCGATCCAAGAATCGGCGGAATAGGCCCTCTGTTTCGCTGGTGCGTGTAGCGGCCAACAAAAAGCGACAGTACTTTCGATATTTGAGTTAATATGCGGATACAGACGCCTCTTGTAAGCAATATTTAGAATTCCTCACTAGTAATGGCAGTCGTTTCTGAGAGAGAAAGAGAGAGAGACAGAGAGAGCGACAGAGAGAGAGACAGACAGAGAGACAGACAGACAGAGAGAGAGAGACAGACAGAGAGAGAGAGACAGAGAGAGAGAGACAGAGAGAGACAGACAGAGAGAGAGACAGACAGAGAGAGAGACAGATAGAGAGAGACAGACAGAGACACAGACAGAGTGAGAGAAAGAGAGAGTGAAAGAGAGTGAGAGAAAGAGAAAGTGAAAGTGAAAGAGAGAGAAAGAGAAAGTGAGAGAAAGAGAGAGAGAGAGAGAGAGTGAGTGAGGATAGGACAAGGAAGAGGAAGGAAAGTTTGCGCGGTCCATGGGTCGTTTAGGGTACTACTCCGGCATTTGCACGGCATTGATAGAAGAAAACAAAACTACCTACAAGAGCAACCGGCTGTTAGAACTCTCCTCCAGACAGAGACTGCATTCGACCCAGCTATTTAGCTAGTTTTGGAAATCCGTCACCGTCGAGACTCGAACCCCAGCACCTCCTGGTCAGAGTCGCTGCAGAGGCAGCGCCAATGCTGGCCCTGAGCCAAACCCAACGTGTCTACACCTCGAGAGTCAAGCCACGACTTCAAGTTCGCTTTCTACGCTGTACGTGAAGCAAACCTCGCGGGCTCTTGCTCACGAAAACAGAACTTTCGCAACTAGACAACACCCACGCCCTCACCCTCCTCCGGCGAAACCAAAACCCGCTGGTGAAAGAGGCCAATATTTCAAACTGCGACTTTTCGATACATCGACGTTCCTCCGCTTCGGTCGACAGAGAAGCGGAAAACTCTCGCCGATTCTCGATTTCACCGCTCGAGGTCTTCGCAAACACAGTGCAAGTTGTTTTTTTTTTTTTCTTTTTTTTTTTTTTTCTTTATGCTTGAAGAGGGCGGAAGGAAGGGGGTAGGACGGCACCGGTGTATTGATACACGACGAAGTCGAGAAGGGGTCGGGAATGAAAAAGAAAACACTTCGAATATGCTCCATACGGAATCGGAACTTCGGATGCAGGGTGATTCGAAAGTTACATTCAGCAGCTATAAAACAATACTACGAATCGTAGCTCATTCGAAGTAATATCAAGTTCTCCAGCGACAAAAACGTGTGCTTCGGAAACTATTGATAAATTCGCGAGCATTACAGCTACGAGCAAATTTATCTCCATATTTTCAAAGCGTGTGTGATATTGGTAAAAGCTTTTCCACGGAAGAAAATGACTGAAAATAATTTTAAAATAAATTACTGAACGTAGTTATTAATACAAGCTGCCTGGGGATATTATGGATCACTAAGATTTCACGATTTCTCTTTGGTACTTCACGAAAATCCACGAAAACATTCATATAACACAATTCTAGATAGCATAAACATGTTTATCCACTAAGGCAGGAATTATCCAGCTGCGGACAAGTATCCCCTTTGATACATGTAGGGGATTCGGAGAATAATTTCCATGAGCAGATTTGAAGTGGACGATTTTGAATTTTCCAGAAAATAGAACCACCCATTTTAATCGTATCTCCGCCTACGTCACGCAGAAAAAGGCAAGAAAGGCCAATTTCTCAATATGGATGCGAACATTCGCTCGACACTTTCAACTGGAGAGCCAAACTCAGACAACTGTGTCAAGGCATGCAGACATGTATACCTCGTGCATAATTTTAGTGGATCATTAGCTTCAAATTCTATAGTAAGTAGCCTAATAAACAATAATTATTCAAATTGAAAAAATGAGTGCTTTATAAACACTCATACGAATAGAAATTGCTGTGTTAAAGAATTATCTATAATCAGCAGACACTTGCTTTGTTAAGACGTGTTAGAAAGTTAAGTTTCTTCGTCGTCCTCCTAATATTACAACGTAAGGAGGGTATTTTTAACAAATGAAAAATGCCTTAATAATTTACACCCACAACATTTGAAATAGGCCATTTAAAAAATAAATGGCATCTGGAAGAGCGGATTACATTACACTTAAGTCACGTTTGATGAGTGCAATAAATACTTTGAGAACGTCTCTAGAGAAATTTTTAAAAAATCGGTTTATTTTTTACTGACACGCTATTGCTTGTTATTGCCTTTGATACGGAGCTAGGCTACAAAACGTACCTAAAACAAAAGGATCGTGTTTACAAGGTAAATATCAAAACAGCTGAATGAAGCCACGTGTTCTCTTATGGAATTATACAGGGAATCATGGAAGGAAAAATTAAAAGACAAATGAATGAATATAGTATTTAATTAATTAGTAAAAGAGAAAATCTGAACCACTCAAATTAAGACCAAAAAATGTGAATGTACTGGTTCTAATGATCTCCGAGGACAAAAAAAAAACCCTCGAACTAAGCGTGTCCCTGCTTTTCGTCGCCGCTTAATCATCAGACACCTTATAACGTCCTGGCCACATAAATAACAATTACCGTTATGAAATTTATTTCACTTCCGTACATTTAGCACCGTGGCGCCTGGCGTGCGACGGCTGGGACTCGCGGGCCGTGCTGTGCCGGGCCGGTCGTTCGCACTCTGGCAGTCGAGGCGCGCGGCGCATTACGGAATGGAGCCCGCGAACCGACGCCGGGCGCCGACGCCGTTCGGCGGAGGGCGCGCTCCGCCGATGAATAATAAAATGCCGGCGGCGCGGGCGCGCCAGGTATTAAGATATTGAATCGGACGGAGGAGGAGGACGAGGAGCAGCAGCCAGGAGAGCGCGAGCCGTAGACAATGGTTCGGATAGAGGGTGGAAAGCGGACAAACGCATATTGCTTCAAATGCACTCATTCCGATATGATGGTTGGTTGATTACTTCCCGTTTCCGAACCGATAAAGTAACTCATCCCGTAAATGTAGTACATGTTTTATCGAGGCGGAAGGTGGTGGCGGTGATGATGGTGGTCTCCTCTACTGGATGACGCGATCCGACGCAGACCTACACGTCAACTTGCCAGGTTTTCCCTAATCAGTATCTCCCACAGGGAAAAGCTCTGGTCTCCCGAGATGTGCGGTAGTGTGGTGCATGAAAGTGTGTGTGCAAGTAAGGAGGTTAGGACAGAACTAGTAAAAGGAAGGAAAGATCGCGCGTGATCCGTGGCCTGTTTGCAAGGGTACTGCTCCAGCATTCGCCTGGTGTTCATCTGAGTAACCGCAGAAATCTACAGATCAGAGCAGACGGCCGATAAATTCTTCTCCAGGTAGGGACTAAATTCGACAAAGCTGGCCTGCTAAAGTCGGAAATTCTTAAGTCGGTTCTCAAACGCTAGAATCTATCATGGTTCGTAAAGCTTATGTCCTGAGTCATCTCAGCCTAAGTGTAAATAATAGTGTCAGACATTTCAAGTTTTGTAAGTCACATTGCTATTTATGATTATTAATTATCTCCTGTACAACCTTTTATACTAAAAATCAAAAATATGTCTCAAAGGCGAACTCTTTCCTTTGTTTTCGTTGAATATTATTTCATTTTATTAAATCACTCAGTATTTGTAGTGTAAAAGATAGCAATAATATGAAATAAATTAACAAGTTTCTCTAAGTGAACAATTCTACCTCGGACATTTAAAGGAAAAATATTTGTTAAACCTCATAACTTTAAGATTAGGACGTTAATTAAATTATTACAGTCTTTAAGTAAAAGCAAATTACAAAATCAAGGTTCCAGTCCAAAATGTTTGAGTTCCCGTTTCAATGACAATTTGACATTTGACTGATGTATTACTACCTTTTAACGAGTAATATCTTCACCTCTTCTCCAAAAGATTGTCAAGAGCCAGATACTAAGTAATGTCCCACCAATGCGGAGCTCTTGTTTGCAAACCCCTACTGTTAAATCTCGGGCCAGTTACCGAGGTCGATGTGCCGCGAATTCTAGTTAGTTAGACGGTTGGTTAGATTGTTTGTTACTTAGTTTGTATTTACTTATATACCCTTGTCCGCAACCATGACGTGCTTGCTGTATATAGAGAGGTATACACTATTTCGAAAATAGGCAAAGGGA
Source organism: Gryllus bimaculatus (assembly GCA_017312745.1). Lineage (NCBI taxonomy): Eukaryota > Metazoa > Arthropoda > Insecta > Orthoptera > Gryllidae > Gryllus > Gryllus bimaculatus. The sequence goes on along the minus strand of BOPP01000007.1, from coordinate 1,910,668 downwards.
ATGTAGAAAGAACTTATTTCAAAACATCAAACCTATAAGGTTTTCGCCCAAAATGTCAAATACCATCGTTTACACCGAAACGCCGCAATTTATATCTGTAGATTCAGAGATCTCGAGTTGCAGACAAAACATCACCAATGGTGAAGTTACGACAGCAGATCAGCAGCTGGATTAAAGCAGAAAACTGCAAATATCGGCCCAATAATAAAACATGGACTGTAGGAGATCATTGCTTCCTCTAACTACCAACATTTTGAACTGTAGTGAAAGTTAAATGAAAGTTTCATACTTTGGGGCGACTGGTGGTAACATCCCCTTCAATCTTTTTTGTAAAATAAGAAGCTTACAATTTTGAAAATCTGTTCGTATTAGTGAGTGCAATTTTACAAATCAATACAAGTACATAATATGTTACTCCCTTTGGGCTTCATTTAAAAATAAAAATGAAATATCAAGGTAATAAATATGGTTTTTGTGAAAATATACTTCAAAAGTTTTAAAAAATTAAACTCGATTTTAAACATTACTAATTACATACAAATGATGCGCTTAATGCCCTTACCATCATTCGGGGTATTAACAAAATATAAATATTACAATACAATATTAAAATCTAGGCATTTTTGTTAGTTTACGTTCCTGAATCATGGAAATTATTAAAATTGAATTTTGTTCTTCTTTGGCATATTTCAAAGCAGTACAACGGTACTCGGCGATGGGAGAAGACGCTCACTGTGTGATATTACAAGCGTACACGTTAAAAAAAGGTGCACTCGCTTCAGAGTATGTTTGATTTTGGAGGAAAAAGATATGGAAAAGATGCATATAGAGTTAAAAATGTATGTATACGGAGAACGTATGGAGGTAGCGCGCGAAAACTGGGAAGAAATGCAAAGAAAAACATCGGCCCATCTCATCATTTCTAGAAAAGACGGAGAGAGGGAGAAAAATATGACTTGCGAAGCAGAGAAAATATAAAACGCAAATATTCGTCCGAATCACTCCACCTCTGGTGGCAAACTGCAAATAGTACAGGAGCGAGACGTCCATTACTCGAGAGGAGAGATGAAAAAGGAAATAAGGGAAGTAAACGAGAGCTCTAAAGCGCGCGTAAAAAATTGGGTCAAGCTACAAAAAGTACACATCTTGGAATGATGGCGAACGCGCAGCACAGCTCTGAGCGATACCTCTCTATCACCGTTTAAAACTTCCAAACAAAAGTCACGATTTCCTGGATATCAGAGAATAAATTAGACATGAAATCCAACAAGGAAAACTACACACAAACCCACACCGGCCGAGATATACTGCTGGTAGGAAAGAGATATGGAGATCCGGCCTTAGTTGATTGATTAATGATTCCTCGTGATTAATGAGGACAACTGCTCAGGTTATTAGTCCAGTAAGGGTAGGGAATGTTTTAATGCGGGATATAGTGGTAATTTTCCTCAGATGGCTGGCGAGATCCGGCGCCAGCGGGAATTTTCCACAACCAGTTATCTCCCACCAGCATGGCAGCACCCCAGCCAGAACAAGCTCTAAGCTCCTGACTCGCCTCCCGTCCTATACTGTAGTCTAGTGAATGTGAGCGTAAGTGTATATTAGTAAGGACTGAGAACAAAACAAGGAAAAGGACGGAAAGATCGCGCGCAGTCCGTGGCCCGTTTTTTCGTGTACTGCTGCGGCAATCACTTGGTGTTGATCGGAGAAACAACGGAAAACTACCGATGAGAGCAGCAGGTCGCCAGAATTCTCTTTCAAACAGCGACTGAATTCGACCAAGCTAACACGCCAGTGTCGAAAATCCCGCCCGGCCGTCGAACCCTAGGATATCCCGGTCAGAGGCACTGCAGTAACATTAGTTGCTATACTCAGCCACCTTTGCCGGTTTTACACCAGTGTGAGCATTGAGGACAAACAGCAATAACACCGCGCTAAATCCACAAAGGAGGGGAAAAAAAGCGACGGAAGAAAACAATCATTAAGCCACTGGACGGGCGGGCGAGGAAAAAGAGCGTCGGAAGCCCAGACGGAGCACAATGGAAACGCCGGCAAACAGCGGGCGCGGCCCGAGCGACGCTGATGAAGACGGACACCAGCCGCCGGGGCCGGCGAGCGGCGTGCCCAACTAAACGCGGGCGACGGGCAGGCGCTGGGGAAGGCAGGGGAAGTGGAGATCGAGCGGAGCAAGCAGGAGCAAAGGGAACAAGGGGGAGCGGGGACGGGGCAGAGTTACGTAGAATAGACTTAGTAGAACAGAGACGAGGCGGGGTAAAGTAAAGCAAGGTGGGGCTGGCTGAAGCAGAGACTGACAAGAGAGAACAGGGCAGGGCAGAGAGGTGTAAAACAGGCTGGGGCGGGGCGGGGCAGAGCAAGGCATAACAGGACAGGGCAGGGCACGGGATGACACGGCACGGTAGGGCAGGGCAGGGCAGAGCAGAGGTGGGTAGG
>BOPP01000007.1:1873575-1892574 GCA_017312745.1 Gryllus bimaculatus | reverse complement strand
AATAAATATATTGTTATACGAAAGCTCTGTGTCTGTGGTCGCTGTGAGTATTCATGACGTCACAATATTCAGCGCTGAAACTTGTTTTAATAACTGGGTTACGAAGAGTGTAACATTGTTTTGAACGACTTGCATATATTGAATGTAGTTAATATTATGCTATGATCATCAACGTTTAGGAAGATGATTTCGAGTGGCAAAAAAGATTATTCTGGCGTTAATCCACATGAAAACCTCTCTTCTGTCGTGAGCGTCTTAATAAAATTGACAACATATCCAAAAGTGCCGTGAATAACAATATCACAGAAGAGTAGTATCAGCACGACGACGTCAAAATATGAAAATCTGATGAAACTCACCGCCGAGTGAAATAAATAATCAAAGTTTTATGTGTTCATGTTTCAAATCATCTTGGTTTATCATTCATTTCGTTTAGTTCTCGCAAAATGATATTTTGTCGCAAGCACAAGAATGTCACTTCATAACAGATTTGATTGCGAACATTCTATCATTGTTCATACCCACTTCTTTACTAACTTCATTTATTCTTCATTATGAACCCATCTCTTTACTTATTTTTAACACTACGTGCGGGGGTAGGGGTGAGGATCCGTGTACGACGTCTGAGCTATTGATGGAGTTGTGAACTAGGATAAAGCAGACAATTGAGAACAATCATTCAAGGGCCACCAACTCCAAATGGTTGATGAGGGATTGGATATCGAGTATCACGAACAGATTGCAAAAGGCCTATGTGAATCATAGCGCAGTTTCGGTAGCGACATTTTCATCCCGAACGTGTCACATCATATGCGCGAACAGGAGCACTGAATTACTTCCAGCAAAAATGCATAGATGACCAATCAGCGTGAACGGTTTTGTCAACTGAGCGCAGCGTTCTGTTATTTACTGGCGGAAATAACGACTGCCCGAACAATCAATGTTGACATGAACCCCCCGCTAGATGTATAACGAAGTCATTATTTTATGTTTCATTCTGTGGATCTGTGATTCGGCTCCACAAGCTCTGAGAGTAGCTATCGAAATATTACATACTCTCACAAGGAGTTTGTTTCGTCTGAAAACAATGACAAACGGTCCGACAAAAGCATTTACATCGAGTCATGTTATAGACTAACACGACAAAAACGGATTCAAATATATATTAAAAATCAGACTGGAACAAGACAGTTCCAGAGGGATTACAGACATACATTAAAAACATCTTATGTCTTTATTACTAAAACCATTTATATTTCCACAAGTTATTATATGAAAGAAAATTATTATCGTGGGAATGATGAGAGATGCATCAAAATAAAATGCAAAACTCCATGTCCATGTAAATGTGTAAATCATCAGCACAGAGAAGAGTGCAAAGTCCAGATGTTTAAAGTCTCTATCCTTAAGAAGCACCTCTTCATCGCAGTCCAGTACGCAATAAAAACCCCGAGCGGTCGCCTCTGAAACGCTCCCACTCATCCAATCTTCCCCAGGGCAGCCTCCCAATTTGCCCCATGTCCTCCGTGACGCACGAATCGGCCCCGACGCCGCCATCCGCCGTCGAATGGCAAACAACTCCAGAGGCTCCGACGCCGTCACGTCGCCTCCACCAACGACAACGCCGCCACTATCGGGACCACCGCCGCTGCTACCACCGCCACCGCCGCCGCTACCACCGCCATCGCTACAGCTACCACCAACATCGCTACCGCTACCACCGCCGCCGCAGCTACCAACGCTACCGCTACCGCTGCCGCTACCGCTGCCACCGCCACCACCACCGCCACCGCCACCACCACCGCCGCCACCGCTACCACCGGCACACCTACCACCGCCACTGCTACTGTTACCACCGCCGCCGCCACTTCTACCACCGCCACTGCCGCTTCCATGGCTACCACCGCCACCGTTACAATCGCCGCAGCTACCACCGCCACCGCTACCGCTACTTCCACCACCACTACCACCTCTGCCACCGCCACCGCTACCGCTACCACCGCCGCCGCCACCACTGTCGCCGTCACTACTACCGCCGCCACGGCCGTCGCCGCTGCCGTTGTCGCGCCTGGAAGCGTCAGAGCAGCGCCGGGGCCAATTGCCACCCGACACGACACTGTCGCCGGCTTCTCAGGGGAGCGCAGGCAATTGGGTCGGCGCGTTGCGGCGCGATGGCGCGTGATCGGCGGGCGCCAAAGGAAACCTGCCGCTGCGGCGCGGCAGAGTGACACGACGGGCGCCGACCGGTCCTCCAGCTCAGAGCCAGCAAACCAGCTCTCTCTGCAGCGACTCCGACCGAGAGGTCCAAGGGTTGGAGTCCCGACGGAGGCGGATTTTCGACACTAGTTTAATTGCTAGGTCGACTTCAGCCGCTGTATGGAGGAGACGTCTGGCGGCCGGATGCTGTGTTCTGTAGTTATCTCTGGTTTCGGCGGTCAATACCAATCGAATGACGGTGAAGAACCATAACAAATGCACCGCGAACTGCACGCGATCTTTCCTTCATCTGCCTTGCCTTATCTTCCCCCGTTACATACACACACACTATAATGTACCACGGGAACACACATGTCGATAAAGACGAGAGGTTAGATCTTAGCCTGTCTGAGGTGACGTCCCACTCGGGGGAGATACCTGGAGAGTAAATTCCTCGCAAGCCGTCGGGGTAGGTCGGCGTAGGACTCACTGTACAGCGAACGAGGAACACTGCAACCTCCTATCCAATGGCGTAAACCCATCATACAAGAGTACAATACTTAGAATGCATAGTTAATTCTAGAATACATAGCTTCTCAACAAAATTATAAAAGAATCTTGTAGCTGTTTACCAATATTACGAGACAAAATCTTACGTCTCTTCAAATGCTTTAGTTCTCTTACTTACAACACTCCCCAACCCTTATTTGATCACAAGGATATAAAATGAAAACGAATACTACAAAAATCGTGGAGTGTCATTGAAACCAACAAAAACACAACCGTGCGTTTATTTTCTTTCCCCCTTTTTCCACCATACAACTTTACGACGGTATGTTTTCCAAGACCTTGCGAGGACGGTCACGTCTCCACGGTTTCTGCCGCCCGAGCACATAAACCCCATATTGGACGGTGTGCACAACGCATTTCCACCGGGTTGCCAGCGTCAACAATCTCCCTGGCTCGCAGCCCTCCTCTCTAAACGTCTCGATCACGTCAGCGTTCGACAGGGAAGGAGCACGAGGCGAAATAGAGAGAGCAAAGTGAGAACGTGGAGGGTCACATCGGGGAGGGAGGGGTCTTTCAACGCATAGAGGTTTTTTTTTGTTCGGAGGTGAGGCCATCGGTGAAGAAACTGAAGGAACAGGGAGGGAGAAAAAGATAACTCACGCCCAAAACTCACCGCTGCGGACTTAGGGATAAAAAAAAAATATCACCAGCAGAGCAGGTAGAGTACCACCAAAAACGATGAAGTTATCCTCACCCCTTACTGACACGTAAACTTACATGCACTACATTACCACACATGGCAGAAGACCGGTCGGGAGCTTAGAGCTAATCCCGGCTGGGGCGGTGTCCCGCAGGTGGGAGATCCCTGATGGGAAAAAACCCAGCTAGCATACGTGTAGTACGGCGCCAGATCTCATCATTGAGGGAGGGATGATCACCGCCACTACACGCGATATACAATACACTACACTTACGGGATACCTTCGCAGTTGATGCGCCTGGAATCACTAATAATCAATCTCGCCGCATAGTTCCACCTGATTTTGTCACTTCGAGAAGCATTCGAGAATCATGTCCTACCATCCCTACTAACTCATTTCACATTTTACCCCGCCTTACCCTTTTTAGCTCAATCACATCTTGATCCCCCACTTCGACAGTTCGTTGCTTTCACCATTCCCCTCTACTCTCGCTTGTCTTTCGCGCACCACACCCCAACCACTCCGCCTCACCCGGTCACCCATCACCGTTCCAATTCATCGCGCCCTGTGGAGCCTCGTTCCATCTCGATTCGTTCCTGTCCCCACAGCGCCACGTGGCCTGCTTCCTTAATCAATCTGCCTTTGTGCTGCATGTTTAACCCCCCAACAAACCATACTCCTCCGATTCATTGGTGATTCCAAGCTCATCAACGGCTAAGGCATTAGTCCCTGAAGTATAGTGCATGTTTCCATTCAGAAAATGGCTTTTATCTTGCCCCGCTAGACGGTGAGACCCGGTGCCAACTTGCCGTCGCCAAGCGGGTTTTCCCTCTCAGGTATCCCCCACCAATGGGGCGCCGCCCCAGCTAGAACAAGCTCTCAACTCCTCAGCGGTCTCCCGTCATGCGTGGTAGAGTAGTGCATGTTACTGTAAGTTTGTGTAAGTAAGAGGTGAGGATAGGACAAGGTATATGAGACGGCGGGCCAATTCGACTAAGCTATGTAGATAATGTTAAAAATCTCCCGGAGGACCTCCCGGCTATAGGTACTACAGTGACATCAATAGATTCCCTGAGACACCTACGTCAGTGGTATGTAGTACGGGTGGAAGATTATAAGATGATGAGGAATGAACGGTGATGTGAAAAAGATAACGGGGATGGAGATGTGGAGATGCGGATAGAGTTATGTCGCGGCATGGCTTGCGGCTTGCCAGTTTGAGGAGAGTGGAAATGCCTGTCAGGCGTCGCTACATGTGGCGTCGTTATCATGTAGGTCGGCGGCTCTGCTAGAGGAAATAACAGGAAATGACCTCGAAGAGGGCGGCGCCCCGAGAAACGATCCAAAGCTTGGCCGCAGATCATAGGAAGATGTTTCTTTCTCTCTTTTCGAAAAGCTTATTCGTATACACCGGGAATTCATACGAAGAAACGTACTGATTTCTCTTCCTTTTAAAATTTAATTTCTCAGGGATGCCAGTCTATCTAGATGAAGTGTGGAGCCTAAGAAACTCAGGAAGAGTTGTTAAAGAGCCCGGAAGAGTCGTATACCACAATCAGCTGAACATCGCACGAAAATATTAGTATCTACAGAACATGCACCTCTCAAAATTAGAGGATTAAAAATGGTTGGAGGAAATCCCCCGACCCCCCCCCCCCCCTGAGGAAATAACATACAAATTATTTTGAAATGGCAAAGGCTATCCAAAGGAAACAGCTACTGCAGATTCCTTCACAACCTTGTGTCACAATAGGTGTGTAAGTGCACTTGTCATCGTTCTTTGTCAAATATGATTCAATAAATATATAAGTTCAATAAATTGAATAGCTGGAATCCCAGGACCTATCTCCGGATATTGTGTTTCAGTAATTTTGTTTTAGCAGCAAAATCGAAGTCCTTAGACAATAGTACTCTCTCTGTAACATCCTGGAACTAGTTCGTTTTTCACCTGTGACAAAAATATGTCTTTAAACAGGGCCTAATGAAGCTATTCAAAAGGTATATTACGAACAAAAAGAGGTGTCGACTTCATTCTTCACTGCAAGCAGCCCAGAACGCCATTACGAGCGCCGACGGTGACGTTGGTAGAGTACAAGCGGCGGCAACGAACACAAATGTTTCCGTGATGGGATTAGTTTGTGATGAAAGTTTCAGTAGACGTGATGGTGGTGGATATGACACTAGATACGGTGGTGGTGGTAAAATCTCACGGTGGTTAAGTTACATCTTACAAAATTATCAAGACTAGTGAAAAAAAATCAATCACAAAGAAAATTATTATAAATTATAACTTTAATCTTATTCGATGTTGTTTCTTTTATTCAGTTAAATATTTCATTCAGTTAATTCTTCATCGTGACTTTACCTACTTATTTTATAAATGTTCCATTATGTTATTAAGCAGTCATCACGAAGAAAAGGATTATATTCCATTTTTCCACTGGTGTGATTGTTCACATATGTTTCGTAAATAATATGAAGCATTAACGGAAATCCCCGAGAAATGCTCTAGAATAGTGCAGAACAATTACTATTTGCGACACAACCAAAATAAAAATAAAATATTACGTCAGCAGTGATTGCGGTGGCGGCGGTCATGCTGGTCAGGGCATGTGTCGACAGTGATGGTGGAGGTTAATGCGTAGGAGGTGGAAGCTGAGGTATGGACAGAGAGTGCCAGGCGATGTTCACCGAGCAAACGATGGCTAGCGCCCTGTGCCAATGCTGGTTACTCTGTGGCCGCGTCGGGCAGCGGAAGAAAGACAGCGCGCTGGGTGCGGTAAGCGGGGAGCTCCGTGCGACGGGTGCAGGACCTCCGGCCGGCGGCGGGGGCGGGGGCGGGGACGGGGACGGGGACGGGAGCGGCTCGGCTCTCCCAGCACGGCACCGCCGCGCCGCGCCACGCCGGCCCTTTGTCCAAGACAAAGAGCAGTAATTGGGCATAGTTATGCAGCCGGCTCTTGCTTCCTCTTGCCGGGCGCCACATCTCGGGGATCCGCCCCGCCAACTTCCCCCGGACGCCGCCTCCAACTCCGTCTCTGCCTCCACCACCGCCACCGCCAGCCCTCCACCTCTGTCCCCGCCTGCTTCCGCCTCTGCCTTTACCTTCGCCCCTAGCTCGAACTCTCTACCTCCGCCTCCGGCTCGAACTCTCTACCTCCGCCTCCAGCTCGAACTCTCTACCTCCGCCTCCAGCTCGAACTCTCTACCTCCCCCAATCTCGATCTCTACCTCTACCTCGAACTCAACCTCCGGTCCTACCTCTACCTCTGCTTCCGCCACCGTAAACATAATCAGAACTATAACCGACATCAGTCCCACTGTCCGTCGTCTCCATTCTCTCCACAGCACCCACCCGCCCACGCCATCGCCTCCACACAGCCCGAGCGCCGCAGACTCATTCCCAGCGGAAGCGGGCGAAACTTCCGCCGCACCCGCCGCATGCAACGCGTCGCGCCTCATTTACTCGGCGTGTCCCCGAGCGCGCCCGCCAAACAGCCACCTCGCAACGGGCCCCGCCCCCTCTCTCCCGCACCGCAGCGCCGGAAGGCGACGGACCAGCCTCCCGCGGAGGGCGACTGGCCAGGGCGGTGATTGCGAAACGGTTTGATCGACATTTGACAGGAAGCAGGATACTCGTTGCATTCGTGACGAGCTAAGGCATGGTCAGGATTGATCTCTGGCTTCGCTTTTGGGTGAACTGAAGAGTTCTGGCGAACACCGCCCAACTTACAAGACCTTACATTAGTATTGTGGAGCCGTGGTAGCTAAATGAAAACACAGGCACGAGCTGTATGTACAATCAGTTTCCTTCGGAGGGGAAGTAATGCTCCTTCGAAGAGGAAGTGAAACCAGCTGTTCCATGTTGTAGATTTACTGCACATAAGAGGAAATCACGCTTAAAAGAAGCCTCTGAGCTGAATTCTGTTTCGTCGCCCGAGTAATACCTTCTTTCTCGGCTAGGTGGTAAAAGGAGCATAGCGAAATTTGTGTGGTCAGACGGAAGAGCGGATCAGATGGCACGCGTCTCACCACGTACAAAAATGTGTTTATTTACAATATATTACAACTATGTATAGCTCTGGGGTTATTATCGCCATTCTACCTCCGTTTCTCCAACGCACACAGCTCCCCATACCCTGGCTACAGCAGATCCTCCACCCCGACGCTTTACTGTGCCTGCAGTCGGACATCCAGTGCAACGCCAACATGTTTTCCCAACAAGATATCTCCCGTTCCAGCCGGGACTAACTCCAAGCTCTCGGCCGGTCTCTTGGCTTGTGCGTTCCGTACGTGGTGGCGCTGGTAGGAGGTAGGTAATATAGCAGGAAGTAGGCATAAACCAGCAAGTACCTGGCAGTGACACTTGTGAGCTGTACTATTCTTGAGCATTGCTGGGAAAATACGACAGGATTACTAACGTTCTTTTTATTACAAATATCATTAATCAATTTTAAGAAAAAACTTTCCTAAAAATATTTCTGAACGAGCGCAATATATACGTGAATTAACACTCAACAAGAAGACCGACAATTTAGTATTTCCCGTTTAATAAAATTGCCTTTTGGTTTTTTCTTTAAGTGACGTTGTTCTTACACACTGCGTTTATAATCATGTATTATCTCTATCAATATCAATACGTAATATCGTAATTAACACTGATTTGTATGGAGGAAAAACACACACACACTGTCTCCAGCAGAGATATACATAAAGAGATTTAGGGGTGGTTTTGTGCTTCAGCGCACCAGCTTGTACACAGACGCACAATATTAATTCCATGCAGCGGGTAGGGGTCGGCAAGAAGGGAGCAGTCATATTGCCTTTTCACAAACGGCTCCCTGCAAACCTGCGGAACCTATACCGCTCGGTTTTCGCGATCCGGCAACTTTGTTTCGCCTGCACCGAAATAATGCTCCCGAAATTCTCAGAGGCGGAACCAAATATTCTCGTGGCCGTTTCTCAAGTTACGAAACAAAACGCAATGTGCTAAAACACATAATCAGGAGATGTAAAAGCATGTGCTTTATATAATTTTAAGTAGTTTCCTCTTAATCCTAGTATCAGGGCAGTGAGTCTTAAAAGCTAAAAACGGATCACAAAACATTGCTGTTAACTTGAATCGTTTCCAGAGAAATCTCTCGGGCATACTTAACAATCGTAGCTTAATAACATAAATAATAGGGAACAAGTGAATTGTCCATTGTTTTCTTTTTTATCACATTTTCATTGAAGAGTGGAATTCGCAGGACGCATAAATAACTTTGTGCTCTCTTCCTGCACTAGCTAAATTTGCGAATTTTATAATGAACTCTAAAACCATTTAGTGCATTACGTATAAAAAAAATTCTGATCTGAAACCTCATAGAAATATCAACACAAAATAAAGGAACATCAACTTCTGAAAAAGTGTCTTTGCTCTCCCTAATATCTGAGATCGCATTATAGAACCATGAAGGTGGTGTATCATCAACGAAAAACAAAAGCATTTAATCTTCACAAAAAGCCATCAACACTCTAAAAGTATTACACCTACGGTGTCGTCGATCACTAATTTGTCACAAGAGCAGAATATATTATGGTCCATTAAAGGAATTATGATTTTACAACGAGTCCACCGTATTAACTCGGAGTTCATCATTTCAATACAAATAAAGCCAACGCAATACCGTATGGTAAATTGTCGGCCGCAATGTTAAAATATGCGAGAAACAAGTATAAAAGTCGCTAGCTTTCAAAAAATAAAATAAAATAAAAACGAAAATAAATACAATAAAAAATGTGGCACATTGGGTACGCACTGCACGATTCCACATACGAAAATTAATTATTAACCTCTTCCACATCCTCTTTTGAAAACAGATGAGTCTGACAACGTAGTCCTAGAGTTAAATTATTATTAATATTACATTCTGACAAAGTTATTTCGTGAGTTGATAGTCGGTCCTTTCGACCTCGTTCGTTGAGTTACGCAAGAGGAAAACAAAATAATGGTTTACTTCCAAACACCTCATCTCCATTTTGTTCATAAATATAATAAAAGCACCACGTTATTCAAAATATACGCACGGCTTTTGATAATGTGAAAAGATTACTTATCATATGCTTTTTACTTTCTCGTTAAGGAGTAAATGAAGTTACGTAAAGCTGCGCGAAAAAAACAAAACAGCGAATTATCGACAGAAAAACTCGTATTAAATTGTCCTAGAAACGAAAAAGTGGATATATCCTCTTGCTATATTTAACAGAAAAAATTCTCTATCACATGGTATAGCCAGAATACAAGTTTATTGGGTCCTTAATAACGAAAATTCGAATACCGCAAAACGTCTGTCTTTCTGCGTCTGACAAACGCTGTAACACATTAGCAGCTAAACCCTTCAGCGGCTTATCTCCAAAATTGATATTCATCAATTGATCTGGCTACTGTTGCGGCCCTTTGAATTAGAAACCGGTATTTTAATTTTGATTAGCACATTACATAAAGCCCCTGGAACATTTTCAAAATAATGGCTTCATCGTTTTTATTAATTTTTGTTGTAGTGTGAAAGTTGTTTAAGATAATGGTGCTGGTCTCATGTTCTTCTAAAACTATGATTTTTCCAAAATTACAAATGTTCTATAAAGAGTCGGTCTTCAACTAAAATATTAAAGGTTTATATTATTTCTCTTAATTAAGTCTGTACCATACACATACATTTTGCGATAACGACATGTATTTCTGAGATTAGTACTTTTCGAGATTAGTACTAGTGAAAAAACGGACGAGAAATTACATGTTGTTTTAGAGCCACTAGTTAACACAACCTAAGCAGATGCTGTTCCCTGTTTACTTCGAATGTGGCACTTCTTCGTGAATGTGACGTGTTCCATCAATGGGCGTTTTCACGGTCAAGGCGGAAAGATCACGCGCAGTCCGTGGCCCTTTGCTAACTGGTTCGGCTCCACCATTCCTAGGGTATTGATCGCAGAAACCGCTGGAAACTACCGATAACATGATGCCGCAGCTAGAATTCACCTCCAGACAGTCACTGAACGCGACCCAGCTACTAAGCTAGTTGCGAAAAACCCGCCGCAATCGAGATTGGAACCTTACCGCCTCACGCTCAACAACTCCAATAAGGCTACACATGTTGCCTGGCTAACAGCGATAGCTCTTGGGCACGACAGATATTGGCAGTGCGCCATCGCAGCCGGTGACCACTTCGCCTTCGTATAGAGGAATTACTCTAAGAAGGGATCACTTTGACAGGTCGGGAAACAAACGAACGTTTTGCAGGGCGATGGCACAGCAAGAGATAAAGATGAATCCATACACAAACGAGCTAACTGTAAACGAACGCACTGACAAAATGAGTGCATGAGCATAACTTGCACTTTATGTTGTCAGCAGTAGCCAAACATTAGCTGTCCCTTCTTATTGTAATCTCTCTTTCCCACCGGCGTTTGACAATCAACCGCTTCACACCGCAATTACGCCCGACGGCGAGGAGCAACACCGCGACCCCGTCAAGTGAAGCGAGAGTACTCATCATCGAGGAACAGTTTACTCCCCCACCTCCTCCTCGGCGATTACCCTGAACGTCACGCCAACCCACCTCCGCCTCGCCGGGCCGGGCCAGGCAGGGCCGCCCGCGTGCCTAAGCGACGGAATTCGTTCTCTCTGCCCCCCCCTCCACCGCCCTCCTACGGATCCCCGCTGGGCGCGACGGTCGCGGGCGGCGGTGGAAATCCGGGGTAATAAAAGTAGCGCGATGCCGAAACAAGATTTTTCAATTTATTTTTCGCTTCGCTTTCGGGCCGCCGGCCGAGCCGTCGCCGTCGTCGTGGCGGTGGGCGAGGAGACGAGCGAGCTGACGCGACGTCGCTGTAACGCTCCTCTCGCAGACACGAAACCTCTTTCGCGTGCCGGCGTCTCTCGCGCGCGGACGGGTGGCGGCGGAATTGCAGGAAGGGCGGGATGGCGATGAGGGCGGGCGGTGGCGGTGAAAAACGGTAATGGGGTGGTGTGGCGGTGGGGTGTGAGTGTTAGAGGTGGAGTTAGAGAGGTGGAGGTCGTGGCTGTGGAGGTGGTGGTGGTGATGATGGCGGGTATGTGGAGCTGACCGTGCTGGGTTTGGTGGTGGCAACCGTGGTAGTGGGGTGTCGTGATGGTGGCGGCCGCAGTGGCAGTGGTGGTGGAGGCTATGATGTTGGTGGTCGCCGTGGTGTTGGTAGTTGTAGTGGTGGCCCTGGTGCTGGTGACAGTGGTGATGGTCGTGATGTCGACCGCCGCTGTGGTAATGGTGGAAGTGATAGTGACGGTTATAATGGCAGAGGCGGTGATAGCGGCAAAGGTATTGCTGGTAGTGGCAGTAGCGGTAATGGTGGCAGCGCTGAAAGCGTTGGGGGCGACGATACTGGTGGTGGCGATTGATATGGAAGTGGCCGAAGTGGAGGTGGAGGCGAGGTAGAGGTAGTGGTGTTGGTGTGACGGTGGTGACGAAAGAGGATGTAGCAGAAGTGGAAGTGATAACGATGGTCTGGTGGAAGAGGAGGAAGTAGTAGTGGTGATAGAGTAGCCGAATAGTGTGGAAATTTGTCGGTCTGGTTGAAGTAAGGAAATGTCGTCATCCTGACAGTAGTTCGTTGCAGAGGATGGCGACTTATTTTTGAAATAGAGTTGGAACACCTCGGACTTCCACAATTCCAGTTGGTTTCGAAAGTTGATACCGTACATCGATTACAATACAATATATTTTCTGAAATTGCTTCGCAAATTTTGAATAAGATGATCCAAGAGACACATAACACGATACACAACAATTCTAAACCAAGCCGCATATATTTGCAGCTCACATTTTATGGCAGCAACAAAATATCACACGCCCTACACAACAATCAGCAAACGATTCTTTTAGCAGAACTCAGACAGATGATCAATCGAAACGAAAATCCAGGAACCAACATGATAAACAAAAACGCAAATTCGTTTTCATAAAACATCTCACCCGGCGCCTCGCTGTGCGCGGTGTCGAGTGAACAGGAGATTCGTTCAGAGCGGCGTCCGTAGAAAACGAATCTCCCACTCAAGAGGAAATCGCGCCTGATGAAAATCGACCTGGGAACACGATCCGATAAGGTTCCCGCGACGCGAGCGCAGCGGGTGGGCGTGGCAGGCGGGGGAGGGGGGAGGTGATTCAGGCGTCGGGTCGCCCTCGTCTTCCCGGGGATTGGCTCACGGGGGGTGGCGCGCGAGGAATTCGGTTCGTTCGTTTCGTGAACGCGGCGATTTGTAGGGCGGGAAGTGAGACGCCTGCCAGTTCGAAGGCCCGCCGATCAGCGTTGGCGTGCGTGGGCGGGGAAAGAGATCGGAGACAGAAGTTCCACGTCGCCGGCTAAGTGATGGGCCTTTGATCCTTCCGTGACCCAGGGGGGCCGGCAACACAACGGCACGGCGCGGCGCGGCGCGGCTTCCAAGTGAAGGTAGATTTTCCATTTGATGGCATTCTAAAGATACTATTCTAAAGAGGAAATTACGGACATTAAACGAGTCCAACGTTGCAAAAATTGCCTCTTCACCCTCGGCTTATCATGCTTCGCGTCTCAGCAAATATTCCGCTTCTTTGAAAACATTTATTTTAAAATAATCATTATTATTAAATCGAACTTTTGAATTTTCATTGTGAATGTATTTGGAATAAAGCTTCACCACAAAAGAGAAGCCAGATTAGAAAGCACTGTTAACACTGTAAAGTGTTCGAGGCCTCTTAAGGCGAAGGCCTTAGTCAAAAATCAGAGCATCTTTGCATTCTGCACATCAATTATTTCAAAGAATAAATACTTAGTGCAACTAATAAAACTCAGATAATAAAAATAAACCGTAAACGACTATAATGGACTTATTTTTACATAACACAAGTACTTACATGATGATGTAATAACTGGGTAAGCGGGCAGATTCACTTACCTGAAACAGAGGAACAGCAATTAGAATTTCACCAAGATAATATTGTAACATAAACACAAGAAAGTAATAAAGCATTAATCTCCTGGCGTAAAAAAAAATTCACTGCGTCGAAATAATTAAGACCGAAAGGTATTTTTGCATCTAAGTCTATCCATACATTAAAATTGATCAGATTTGCAAAGAGGCCTACTGATCAACGAAACGTGAGATGAATCAAATGGAAAATTGTGAAAGAAAGTTCTTAAATTATTACATTAGGACACTATGAATTAGGATACGATATTAGGTTAAGAAAAATGAACATGATAAAGAAAGTTAGCAGAAATATGATGGATGCCTAGGCTCCAGCTGACGGAACGAAAGCCAAGGCTTGCATGCGGTCGAAGCACCAAAGGCCGCACGAATTACTGAAAAATAAATGACCAAAATATTGACATCAGTTTACTCGAAACAACTGAAATGTTAGTTGGCTCCTTCTCATTCCGAAAGGCCGAACTGGCAAGAAGAAAATCGTTCGGCCGGAGAAATAGGTGTGCCGTAGCGAGCGGATAGTAGTTCGGAGCGGGAATGACCGAAGCTCTAGAACCAGCTGCTAATGGGAGAGGGTCTGGATTACAGGGCCTGGTATGGCTGAGGCAAAAAGGTACCAGACGGCTATAAATGATGGTAGAAGAAGGGGAACGTTGAGGGTAGGGCGCAGAGCAAAGCAAGGAGATAAGTCAGTCCGTGCGGAAAAAGGCCTCTGCGCGGTAAGCGGGTCGCAACGCGAACACGACGGTTAGGGCCGCAAAGCAAAGCATGCGGAGCGGGAGTGGAGGCAAGGTTTGATACGACGGGGATGCTAGGAACGAGAGTAGCCGTAGTGTAGACATCGTGAGGCGCACATGTCGTGGTACAGAATCCGGCTAACCGACCAGAAAACGGGGCGTGGCGCTGCGCATGGAACTGCACAACAGATGTGGGGGCGTGGCCGCATAATAGTAAGCGTCCGCGGGCAGCGCTACTAAACGAAGCGATACGAACGGGTAGTCGGGAGACAGAAACGATTACGTTGCAGACAGACATTTATCTCATGGATTGAATTTTTTGAGTTTTATTACTATTACAACTCACGAACAAAATAACTTGAGTTAGAATCAGTATCAGAACCAGGTTGCTGTTCTCATACTGCTGAGCAGCTTCTTTCCAGACTGGTGTGGGGATAGTGTCACGGCAAAGTTCCAAAGCGGAGGGCACCACGAGTCGAAGAATGACCGAAGTGCAGGGCAGACAATGTTTAACACTAACAAGCAAGTTCAAAAAGAGTCCTCCTAGCAGTCCAAAAAAGGGTGTGTGGAGGGCGCACAGCGGACTGTGCTATCGCACGAGAAATCCAGCTTTTTGACGGAGCGGAGGCACGGCGAGATGCAGGAGGGGAAAGCAACTCGATCGGACACGAAACGTAAGGTGCAAGACAGAACGAGCCGACTATCGTCAAGAAAAAAGAGGTGGGATGCACCGGACGACATAATCACGCGACGGTCTCAACGAGCAGTTACGCGTCTACAGACAAAAATGCGTAGCGTGGAGGGGCGTGACACAGGGACCTCATCGTGACGTGGAGCGCATCAGTAGGGACTGCATAGACAGATTCTCGCCGGAGCGGAGGGAAGATACAAGAAATACTGAAGCAATGGGAGGCAAGATACAAGACTAGATAGTGAAGCAAGCTCAGGCGAGAACGGCAAGATACAAGAGGCGAAAGCGTCGCTCGGAACGCCAGCTGACGAGACGCACAGAACCTGGCGCCGAGCAAGTACCAAACCTGTCCAACTACCGCCCAGAAAAAGGGGCGTGGCGCGCCGTACAACCGCACACGTGGGGTGCGCGTCTGCGCGACGGTCGCACGTGCGTCCGCTGCGGCGAGGCGGGGCAAGGAATTGAATTGAATTGATGCCTCATTATACGTGGCGAGATTCGGGCCATCAGGCCCGCTCTTCCGTCTGACCTCGCCAATTTCGCTATGCTCCTTTCACCAACTAGCAGAGAAAGGGGATATTTCTTGGGCGAGAAACAGGCGATTTTCAATTTAACTCAGAGGCGTCGTTTAAGTTTGAGGATCTTTTACACGCAAGTAAGTCTACTAACATGGGACAGCCGACTTTACTTCCCCTCCGAAGGAAGGCGTACGAAGGAAGGCGTACGAAGGAAGGCGCACGAAGAAAGACGTTCCAAGGACGACGGCGATGAAGGCAGTGGGAGCGGGCGCCAGGTCGAGGGCAGAGGTAGGGTCAGGGGACGGGGGCGGAGCGGAGACGAGAGTCGGTGAGACTCAAGAGGAAAAACTACCTCTTCGCTTCCTCTCGCAGACGAGACGCACAGATCCTGAGAACGAGCAAGTACCACCCGAGCCCGACTACCCATCTACAAAAAAGGGGCGTGGCCCTCCGCACACGTGGGGTGCGCGACCGCGCAACGGTCGCACGTGCAGGCACGCGTCCGCTGAGGCGGGGCGAGGAAGATAGCTAAAGTGGCAGCTGGCGCGGGGTCGCGGCCAGTGGCAGGGTCGGGGGACGGGGGCGGAGCAGAGACGAGAGTCGGTGAGACTCAAGAGGGAAACCACCTCTTCACTACCTCTCGGAAAAGAGAAGCACAGATCCTGAAAACGAGCAAGTACCACCCGAGCCCGACTACCCATCTACAAAAAAGGGGCGTGGCCCTCCGCACACGTGGGGTACGCGACCGCGCCGACGGTCGCACAGTGCAGGCACTGCGTCGCTGAGGCGGGGCGAGAAGTGATAGTGATGGGTGGCAGCTGGCGGGCGGGGTCGCGCCGTGGCAGGATGCGTTTGGGACGGGGGCGGACGACGCGCGAAA
The DNA here is from genome assembly GCA_017312745.1 of Gryllus bimaculatus. NCBI lineage: Eukaryota > Metazoa > Arthropoda > Insecta > Orthoptera > Gryllidae > Gryllus > Gryllus bimaculatus. The sequence goes on along the minus strand of BOPP01000007.1, from coordinate 1,876,362 downwards.
TACGGAGAGACACAAAGAGGGAAAACCTCCTTAGCTACCTCTCGGAGACGAGACACATACAAGATCCTAAGAAGAGCAAGTATCCAACACGAGCCCGACAACCCGTCCACCAAAAAAAGGGGCGTGGCGCCTCCCGCACACGTGGGGTACGCGACCGCGCGAACGGTGCGCACCGTGGCCAGGCACGCGTCCGCTGAGGCGGGGCGAGAAGGATAGTGATGGTGGGCAGCTGGCGCGGGGTCGCGGCCAGTGGCAAGGATCGGGGGACGGGGGCGGAGCGACGGCGAACATACGGAGAAGACACAAGTAGGGAAAACGCTCTTAACTACCTCTCGGAGACGAGACCACAGATCCTAAGTAACGAGCCAAGTACCGACACGAGCCCGACAACGCCGTCCACAAAAAAGGGGCGTGGCCCTCTCGCACACGGTGGGGTACGCGATCCGCGCGAAAACGGTCGCACGTGGCCAGGCACGCGTCCCGCTGAGGCGGGGCGAAAGGATAGTGATGGTGGCAGCTGGCGCGGGGGTCGCCGGCCAGTGGCAAGGATCGGGGGACGGGGGCGGAGCGACGGCAAAATAGCGGAGAGACACAAAGAGGGAAAACCTCTTTAGCTACCTCTCGTGACGAGACAACACAGATCCTAAGAACGAGGCAAGTAACCAAAACGAGCTGCCGACCTACGCGTCACAAAAAAGGGGCGTGCCCTCCGCACACGTGGGGTACGCGACCGCGCGACGGTCGCACGTGCAGGCAGCGTGCGCGCTGAGGCGGGGCGAGTGAGGATAGCGACTGGTGGCAGCTGGCGCGGTCGCGCGGGGTCGCGGCCAGAGGCAGGGCCGGGGGGCAGGGCGGGGGCAGGGGTAGGGGCGGGGGCGGCAGCGCATACGTCGGCGGCGGCGCAGCGTCATCGATCCCGGCGTTCGCGCCCCAACCGCCACCCTTCGAGTCACCGGAGCCGAGGCGGCCGCTCCCGGCACCGCGCCGCGCCGATGCTTCCCGGGCGTCGAACCGAAGCTTTAAGCGACGCCCCGCACCTCCACGCCCATTGCAAAACTCGACGTTTCACGATAATACCGCTCGTGCTTTCAACCGTAGCACTGGCAAAATATACATTTTTCAGTTAATGAACTCTCCACCAATGGCGATTGGTCTACCTTCCACGAAACAGAAAAGCTTTCCCTGTCAGCACAGTATTACACCAATTAAAAGCCAGAAGAATGAATGCAAGAATGATAGAAACTTATCCTTATTTATCTAATGACCTGACTTTTGGAGTGTATCACACTAATTACAGCCCACGAACGATATAACTTGAGTTAGAATCAGTTATGCAGAACGCAGGATGCTGTTGTCGTAATGCTCATTTCGCTTGCAACGATGTCCTGTCCACCAAAAAGGAAGTAATGGGTAATTGGTAAGAGCAAGCAGTTTTTTTATTTTTAATTTATTTTAACGTCGTAAATATATTTAAAATTCACGCGTATCCATGCCATTTAAAATCTATGCGTAATATCGCAGTAGTTTTACAAAGAAGGTCTATCTACTAAGGACCTTGAAATTGGAAAACACCTAATTGTTCCCCATGCCGTGAAATATGGCGGTGAAGTATATCTTGCCAAGTTTTCGTGTGTTTCCGAATTACTATTGTCACATCTTTTACATGCTAAATTGGATAGAAAAGAAATGATAGCCAAGAGAGTGTTAGGGCAAACCTTGATTTTGCGTTGATTTGGTTTTATCCCTGACTCGTCATTCATATTCACACTGTTGCCGTCTTATTCATGGTACAGAATTAATATTCAAACGGTAAGAAAATACAAGAAGAATACAATTCCAAGCAGCTTTCTTCGGTTGCAAACGTGAATTATCACTCTGCCAATGCTTTCCACGATTCGACAATGATTTTATCGCTTTAATTTTAAAATCAGGCTTAAGTGAGATGATCTCAAATCGGAATATAGTGCATATAAAATTAAATCCCACACACATCATGATTCAATTTAAGTGTCGCAATAGTTTGCGAAAGACGATTTAATTACAAATTTTTTCCAATCGGAAAAGATGAAAGACAGTGATGTGGGAACCCAATAAATAACGGAACTAATTAATATCCTTCGAAACTGATGTGAAGATCGACAGACCTTAGAAAAAAATATTACCCTTTTTTGCAAAAAAGGTTTTGCGGAGGGGGTGCATATTTCACTTTAAATAGCTTCACGTATTAAATAATACCGATTTTAAGCATCTTAGCCCAATACATACTTAACTATTTCTATACAAATATATTTCCCACTCTCAAATAACTGACAATACTATTCCAAGATACACACAGAACCATAAATGGCGGGTGATAATAGTGTGAATATCAAATGAACTGGTGACCCATGATACCAGTTAAAAGCATTCAACAGATGACTAAGTCAACATTGGCAAAGAGCAAATGTGGTATCACTAAATGATAATAATGCACGATTTTACGACTACAAGGAAAAGTAAAAACAAAAGCGTGCACGTATCATTGTTTAGGGTTAACGAAATGAATAAAGCAACGCGGTAATACATTATAACGATTTATTAAACGATTTTATATCGCAAATTATATTTTAATTAACCCTCTACTCCAGCAACTTCTACAATTTTTTCATCAAAAGACAGAACTGTCGAATTTTCTTCCTGGTGCGAAATACCGGATCAAGTATTGCCCCTACCAAACTGGGCAATAAATGTATTTACTGAACCTCCCACCGACAGGGAGTCCGACCTCAAAAAGAAGGAAAGAACAGA